>JACJUY010004718.1:7394-29861 GCA_014220935.1 Platorchestia sp. MABIK
TCCGAAACGTTTTCCTAGTAAATATGATTAAGTTCTTTGGAATTTTCCTCGTTTTTAAATTCCTCAATGTCGATATTAAAATGTTCAAATTAGGTTGGAGCACTTTTGCCAGTTTTAAAATAAAAATGATAGTAAAGATGGCTGATTTAAAAATCATTTTAATAAGTGAACGTTTCGGCTTCAAGCTCAAGTCTTCAATGGCTCCCAATATATGGCCATCAATGGCGTTCACTTATTGAAATGATTTTTAAATCACCTATCTTTACTATCATTTTATTTAAAATGTTCATCTTATCATGTTCACCTAAATGATCTCATGAACTCCTACATCTCTTAAATTTCGCCTCTCATGAATCATAGCACCATAAGAGATCATGTTTTTTCAGTGTCATCATTGACGTAAATTTTGACGGGGTGATGTAGCGGAGAAGTCAACCTTTCTCACGGCCCTCCAGTGACCGGCCGCGTTGTGCCAGCGTCGCGAGGCCTCCAGTAATCTCGCGCAAGCCTATTGGCCAGTTACAAAAGTAACGCCCGTGGTCGCATGTTACGCACAAAAGCTGGACGTGCGTTGGCCGATTCACTTGGCCACTCATTCGCCTCTCGTGACCACTCACGTTTCCACTCGTTCTGCTACTCATGACCTCTCACGCTGCCACTCATGACCACTCGTGAAGGCACTCATGCATGGGTACCCGTCTGGTCTTCGGTCAGTTCAGCAAAAGTGAATGGTGACTTTGTTGTCACAAGCGGGAATGCTCTGTTCTCACTCACACACAGAGTAATGAAACTACATCCTCGCTATCGCTCCCGCCTTCTACTCTCCATTGACTGTAAGTATACGAGCTAATTAAGAGGATTTTTCACCCGTGGAAACATTTAGTTTGAATTTAAATTTCATTTCGACAGTCGTCCAAACATAAACGAACTTTTGCAGCAGAAGTTCTCTTTCGTATCTTTATCGTTTAGTACTTGAAGTATCTAATTTCTTCGCTTTACTAAGTGTACGACTTAGATGCTTTGATCCCATACGCTGTGGCAGCGCTATTTGCACGTACATGCTACACTACCCTGACATGCACATCGCACATTTACGTACGAGAGCAGATTTACGTAAAATATGCCTGAAGCGCCTGTAGGCTAAAATCTAAATAAATTGAAGAAGAATTTGACTTACGTTCGCCTCATCTGATGTCACTAATGGGCTTATATTTCTTCGATATATTCCCTGCTTAAATTTTTACAAGCCTCGTTGAAATTAAACGAATTTTCCATTTATTTTTCTCATTATTCGCAACTAATATAAGATTTATCTTGTCATTAATTTAGTTGTCATTTGAAACACTTTTCAGTAGCATATACGATTATAAAAAATGTACTGATGAAATTAGACCATCTATGAAAAGTTATTCGATGTTTATTTTACTGCTCAGTATTCGCAAGTTAGCTCAATCATTGTGAAGAAAAAGATTCTGATGCAGATATTAGAACCAACACAAAACAATCGATATTGTAATAGTCAAGTTCAGTAATTTTTATCCAAGCTAATTCTTGTGTGTTTGAGAGTCTAATATTTGCAGGGTTTGAATGGTCACTTGGAGCCGATAAATTCTCCTTTGTTTAGACTGTATTGAGGGAGCTCTTGAAGCCAATTTTAAGAGGCTAATGGGCCTACTAGAGAGCTCTTCACTAAAAGCCCTGCTGCTTTTTTCCTCAGCCCCAACAACAGCACTGTTTTATTTTCCGCTCTTTTGTAACCGAACGAAAACTCAACAAGCTCGTTGAAAAATATGTGGGATCTGATCCTCTATATTCAGTGTTTTTCTCTGTGCTTACGTTGCACCGTTTCTGTTCCCCTTTGCTGGAAGCAACTTATTGAAACGTATTATAACTCCTTATTATTGAAGATTTAAAATAATTTTTAGTACAACAGAGGTTCCAGTTTTTGAAATGTGGAATCTTTTGACAACCTCGTCGTTCTGTACACTTCTAGGGTGATATTTTAAATGTGTTTTTGTCTTGCTATAGGACCAGAAAATTAAAATAATAAAAATCTCTGCTGCGTTGAAATTTATTTCCGATGATAACAATAAAGTCAAATACAATAGGCCAGCCAAATTTTTATGTTTATGATGCTGGAATCTGCTATACTGATAATTACTTTAAAAAAACTTTGAAGTCGTTAAGGCTAAATGATAACAATAGAACGATCTTCTTTTTATAGCATTTTTTGGTAAACTTCAGTTTCATTTCATTTCTTTTTTAGGCAACAGTCACTCTAATCGCAGTCTTTTTACATTGCAGTAATATTGTAAAACAAAACGCAGCTTGAAAACGCTTGTTTATTTTTCCAAAACACAGGGCAATGCTTTTTTTTCTGAAAGGTTCGGCCAAATTAAATCGACACTCAACCTGCGAAATTCCCGACGAAGCGTCACGACTTGAAGGAAGTTGTCACCTAAAGTTTGTTATCTTACATTTTCATTAATTTCTTAAATTAAATTTTAGATAGCACCCATTCATTAATATTTCTTATATGTAGAAAAATGTAGAAAAAAGAAACTAGAAAATTTAAAAAAAATGAACCGGGAAATTCATTCGTATTTTTTACCTAGTCTTCTGGTAATCCGTGACATACTAGTACTTACTTCACTGACATATTCATACCTCGAAAGTTGAAAAATATTGGATGCGAGTTTAGCTAAATTATCCCACTGGTTTTGTTTCAACTTTGAAAAATATTTGGATCTAAAATCTCATGGCTCATTTAAGTTTTCTCTGTCAACCAAACAATACGAGCAAGAAAATTTCGAGCTGGAAAATGCAACTGAATGTGAATTATGCAGCACTTTCATTCCTTTAAAATGTACAGATATTAATGAATAGGACTACCATTCTACTTTACCCATTCAGTGAGTGATGTTGGAAGACGACGTTAAACATTTTTCCAAGTACCTCGTAACAAAATGAACAATAAACTGCCCATATAATCACTTTAAGACTGCAGTCACTCCCGCACTCTGTAGCCCAGCAGGCGTGCCGTTGTTGCGCACGCTAGAGCATCTGATGTCCGGCTCGCCAAGGATGAAAAGTAAATCGTATAACAATCCGTCCGTACATTTGAAGTCCGGGACATGCCTCCGTTCTGCTGCCAGTATTAAAGGTGTTTCGTTACCAATTAAAACGACTGCTCCAATTAAGCTGGGGACTTTAATTGCAACTGAGAGAAGGGGACAGCGTCTATCACAGGGTCCAGTTCAAGGGAATAACAAGTGCGACGGCGTATGAGTTCTGCCATATCACATGTTATTTTCTCCGTTAATGAACCTAATAAATGAACTACCAGCTAATTGTCAAATCAATTCGTAATAATTTACCGGTAAATATTTTCCTTGCTGAACTTATTTTTGCATGCAAGTTTCTCGAGTACTTGCTGTTAATTCTTTTCCGAACACAATGGCTGATTTATTTTTATACTCTTAACTTTCAATTTTTGTCATGCATCTTCAAATTGGCTCCACAAGAACATATTGACTCAGATTTTAGTTTTTAAGAATTCAGGATTGGGTTGCCTTTTCGTACGCTGTCATTTACTCTCGTGTTTCATTCGAATGGATTGCTTCACCTCCCATCATTCAATACGTATTTTACGGAAAAAAGAAGTACGAGTGATTTTTCCTCTAGATTTACAACCATTTTTAATGGTTTTAATCGTCATGGTCTAGCTAAAACGTTCACGAAAACAGCTTTGAATGATGCACATAAGCCTAAGAATGTTGACCTGAAACTGTTAAACGCAGCGGAGGAAGAAGCAATCTCGTCAATTGGTTATCGTGCAAATTACGCGTGCATATCTCTTAAGCAGAACCAAATCATTTGAAATAGGATTTTAGTCCCGAGGTTTGAAGAGAATGAGCTTGCATCATCCTCACTTTAAACATGATGAAATCATTAATTCCTATGTTCCATGTTTAGATGTTTATCATTAGTTCCCACAGCATTGCTTATGATAACCTGATGAAATAATTAATTCCTATGTTCCATGTTTAGATGTTTATCATTAGTTCCCACAGCATTGCTTATGATTTTACACAACTAATTGCAAACGAATGCGTCTTCATTTATAAACATACTTGCGTATAATCACTTTCAATATCATCAAATCAGTTACTATTAATTCTGCCGTAGGAGCCACAGCTACTGTTGTTGCAGGTTCCAATAGCTTAATGATGTAATTGGGCACTTCATCTCGAGTGAGTTATGGTCGTCATTTGTGATGGAGACCACATGCAAGTCTAGAGACGGGCGCACTGACCGACGGCGGCACGAGAGAACCATCGCAAAGAACAGCCACGGCCAGGCGGGCATGAAAATAAAGGAGCAAATCATGCGTGTATAGATTAATAGTATTCCCATTACCGAATTATGATGGACCAACGACATAATTGTTTGTGAAGCAACCCGAGGGCTCAGTCTGTTTTCAATGGACAGTGTTTTTCGAACGGCGAATATTTAGCTTGAATTTTTCATCGAAGATGAGGGTATGATCGAAATGTTTCACTCATGAAATATAAATTTATAATTATTTGTAGATTTAAGGGTCAATTTAGAAATGAGTTTGTCACTTCGTCACGAGTCAAGTTTACATTCCTAGAGTAGAAATGAGGTACAACGCATAACAAGAAAATTAACTTTGTTGTTCTTTGAAAAGCTCCCAGGACGAAAAAGGTGGCAATAGAGGGAACAAAACTGTGGTCAGGCAAGTATGCTAATAGGCAAAACATCCTACCAAGCAGTTAGGATGGCGCAAAACAAAACTGTTCACGGAATGTGCGGTCAGACTCCGCAGAAAATGCTCCAAAAAATTACAGCTCTTATCAATAATTTCTATAACTTTGTGCATGATCAAAAAATCTCCATGCTCAATAGAGCGAGTTTTTGAAACATTGATTGACAAATGAGTTTCCTGCCGGTGTGAAGATAATATATTTTTAAAAAGTGCATTACATCTCATTTGCATTCTGTACGTACCGTTTCATCAGCTCGTACGAAAAATGTTTTCACAATCAGTGTACGTTGCATCACATGTATATTTACCATCGATTCCAGCAGGAAATATTGTGGAGGCACGCCACCGAGCTGTTTTTTAGGTATTTTATTTGTCTGAATAGGAGGAGGATTCGTAAGTCTTTGATCCGCCCCTAATTACAATTACACTCGTTACATCGGCCCGGCAAAATCGGAAGGTGTGAAGGCAGCACAAAGCCTGCAACAAATCGCGCCAGACTTAACGATGTTGCCAGACACGCTCCGGCGCCTCGCAGTAAAAAGCTCCTGTGATCCAAGCCTTCTGCTGAGAGCTGCGGAGGAGGGATTCTGGTGCCTGCCTGGTGTGGCCTATGGGGAGTGCGTACGAATGTACTGTACGACCACGTACTGTGTGTGTACGACCATGTAATGTACGGCCACGTACTGCGTATGTACGACCACATACTATACGGGCACGTACTGCGCGTGTACGACAACGTACTGTACGACAACGTACTGTACGACCACGTACTGCCAGTGTACGACCACGTACTATACGACCATGTGCTGCGTGTGTACAACCATGTGCTGCGTGTGTACGACCATGTACTGCGTGTGTACGACCATGTGCTGCGTGTGTACGACCATGTGCTGAGTGTGTACGACCATGTGCTGCGTGTGTACGACCATGTATGCGTGTGTACGACCATGTGCTGCGTGTGTACGACAATATAACGCATCCGTTGTAAGATGTTGAGCAGGGCATGAGCGCACGTGAAATGATGGCGATGCAAGTTAGCACTCACGGCTACTGAAGTTTCTAAATTTAAGTCTTTATTCAAATTTTGTAGCGTTCAGACTTATAAGTGAAGATTTTTATTAATTCTTTGGTCGTTCTTTTATTTCCGTTTATTTTTTAGACATTTTATGGAGATTCCTTCAGAGTCGGAAGCAATGGACAGCATCAAGCTCTAAAAACTTGAAACTTCAACTTAGCCTTGCATGTGAAATTCACTCAGTTGTAAATTTCACACTTTTTAAATAAGTGAAGATATAATTATCCTGCCAAGGTAGAGAGGAAAGTGAAAGCGACAACGACAAAAAAGTGCGCATTGTGATGAACGAATATTGTGACCATACATAATGGCTACAAAAATTAATAGGGAACTGCTTACGTTCAGTTTCCTAAGCTATGACAGACTGATACGTGAACAGTTTCTAAAACTTAAATAATTTTCGTAAGGCGTGAATTTGGGTCCTCGCTGCAATTAAGTGTAAAATACTTCTTTTCGGTAGACTACAATTCAGTTTGAATTTGTTCTTAATCAACTCGGACAGAATGCAGTAAACAAAGCTGCTGAGCATCATATGTTTTTACTTGAGATTTTTTTACCAATTGATGTCAAGATTCGACGTTGTCGAAACTACCCTCAGGCATGAAGGTTTGGATTAATTTAGATTCCATCTTTAATTTGAATTGGCTTGATTAATTTTGATTCACTTGCGCTAAACATTATTTTACTGTTGTCATTAACGAACTAGGAATTTCACGATCATAACTACGAACCTTTTGCTTGAACAATCGAAATTTCATTTAGGAAACTGGAAAGAAGTAAAATTTTATTCCGATGAAATGTGTGTTTTTACCGAAAAACAATTCATGCTTGTCAATTACAGACGATTAAACCGGCATACAATAATACGTTGCACCTTGAACAGCCCAGATATAAATATTTTAGATTATAGGAATAATGTTCACGAAAATTCTCCCTATGTACGTAGAAAGTGCATAAATATGTCTCTGGCAGGTTTTTTCAGCGTCTTCTACCCTTTACTGAAACCCTACCCTCGCACACTACAGGTGCAAGATGAATCTCGTTTGCACATCCCCCGTATAATCTGGTGAGGCTTACGTTCGTACAATCATTGGCATTGTCTGTGAGGTTAGAAAGGGTGCACTACCATGGCATATGGGTGGTTATTTATCTTATTGAGATCGAGTGACCCCGCCAGCACACCTGCATCAGATCAGTCAGATCTTGGCCGACCAAGCGACGATAATCTGCCCTTTTGCTCTGCGCCGCTCCTACTCGAACGCTACCGGCCTGACCAATACTCTTCATCTGGTCGGTGCGACGTTTCATTGCGTTCAAAAGTACTCGACAAGCCTTGCACAGAAGATTTTTTTCGTCTTTATACATTGATGAAAGATCATGCTCATTGATTGGATAATGATTATTTTGTACGAATGCGTACTCTTTTCACTAAAAGTATTTGAACGTTTTCATAGTCTTACTTTTTAAAAAATAATTCTTACAAAGCTGCTTCCGTTGGTTGATGTTAAACTCCACCTAATGATGGTGTGATGCATTAAAACAAAACTGCTTGCGATAGTTAATTACGTATCCGAGTTTCTAATCTCTAAATTAGCAAATATACCTCGAGAGGACGTTAGCCGCTATAGGGTTCTGTTGATGACCAAATAGTTATTCAATCAGTGAAATGGATGACGTAAGGCTTAAAAATTGAATTAACAAAATATAATTTGCCAAGTAGCCTGGAAACAGTTTTCAAAAATTTTTTAATTATTTTTACTCTACAGAGTTCTGTGAAAAATTTTCTCCCATGCCAATACCTGTACTTGTCGTACACGACTTATTGATGTAAATTGTTAATTGACCATGTGAATCTAATGTTTTAGCGGGAAGAAATTCCATTGCAATAACGTGTAACTTCAGAGTAAAGTCTATGCTCATCGTAAATTTATTCAAACAGTTACTGATAAAATATTGTGAATACAGTCGTGTTGCCATGAACTAAAATTTATGTTTTTCTAACCTAAAGTATTCTAGATAGAGTACTTTGAATAACCAAGCCTAAAGTGAAACCATTCATTTTTTCAGCACAGAATATCTCTCATAACAGGTGGTACTCTTACCACAAAAGGCTTTAAGCCTTCTTATCTCATTACACTACTAGTTCCGAAGTATTTAATACATGATGTTGCAGTCACAACCCACGTACGCTAGAGTGTATATATGAGTGCAGGTGTTCAGCCATAACTATTAATCGATGCCGAAGGTGTAACCTTTATTCTTCATGCTCACATTTTTCTGTGGCTTTGCATTCGCGTATTTTTCTCCGCATTTATTGAGTTATCAGCCCGCTAATCAGAATGAAGGGATGTTAATGAGGGAGCCAACTTGCCAATAATTATTGCGCCATAATGAAAGGCGTCATTATGCATGCCGCATTAATGCAGCTCTGACCTCAGCTGCCCACAAGAACTCATTATTTTCAAGAGGAGATTGAAAAATTCTCTGGTGGATCATTGGAGCGTGGGAATAAAGCTAAAGTGGTGCCTGCTAGATGAATTGATGTTTCTTCACATCGATAGCAAATATTTTCGTCACAAATGTACGCAAACAGATTGACCCATCTTCATGTTTTCAGAGTGCATAAATATTCTGTTGAACATCGCTTGCTTGTTATGGCGAAATATGAATCACGCTAATCATCTCCTCGAATGAAGTTCTTTGAGCTCTTTGACAGTACTCCTAATTGAAATTCGATCAAGGTTAACTAACTGTTTATTGTTATTAAGAGAACTACTATTTTTAATCGGAAATTGTGTTTTTGGAAAATTTACGCGCAGTGGATCAACAACTCTCGACTTCGATTTTATGAATATTCAAGATCTCTTACGATTGGCCATATTATGAGAGGGATTCCGATTTCACAATATTTTTTGCAGCCTCAATACAATTGTACGCTACGTTGACGCCTGTAAATGTTCGGATTTGTGTGAAAACGCAACCTATCAATAGTTTGAGGATTCATTTTCATTTTCAGTGGTAGAAATTATCTCTGACGTATATACATTCAGTGTTTTACATTATGCAGTCACCCATATTTGTACTACACAAGCAATCAAGGCGTCGAAATTCACGATCTGAAATTTTTTTAGAATAGCAAACTTTTCATTACATTCCTTATTTTAAAGTACGTAGCACTAGCACTGATCTTTAAATGCTTAAAGGGCTTCAGAATGAGCGTAGAAGAGCATAAATTAGGATATGACATGTTACAGAAACGCTCTGCTAGTTGATCAAAAGTGTCTAACCTAATAATATCTGTTGAGTGTTTATTTATGTATTTATTTATACATTTCTTCAAATATTTCTTTGGTGTCCGCTTCTTAAGATACATAAGATGTCAGAGTTTGCGGTATCATGGATACCGAATTCCTCAGTGTAACATGGAAAGATGGCCTTTACATGCATCGCTATGTTTGACATTTTATTAGGATAGGTATGGTTAGGATGGGTTAGCATATGTTAGGTGGCATTAACGTAATTTTTTCACGAGTCCACCTTGCTTAACGATGACACTGACCGTGGAATTTCCTCGGGTCCTGCTACTATCTAATCTAATAAAACTCGTGGTTCATTCTTTTGGAGTCCACTTCGTGAGAAACATAAGATGTATATGTTTTTTTGGACACTGATTACATTTGCTCATCAAAGAATTTATGGTTAAAAACATTCAGAGAAGTAAGTTTATCATAAATGTGCACATATTTTTAAACCAAAAATGGAAACGCTTTAGGAAAGAAAAAGGAGACTTCATAGAGAGCGCAGAAGAAGAGCAAGGGCAGCGCTATCTCCGGACGAAAGAGAAGAAATTAGGCTGCAAAGAGGACATTTTTACTCTACTTATTCTCAAGAACGGATTGACTCTATACTATAAGCCAATCAAGGGAAAGAATGTCATCTCAACGAGAACAAGAGAAAACGAGCGTCAAAGAAAACAACGAAGAATTTAATAAGAAATTGAGGCCAGCTAGAAATAAAAGAATAGAAGATTTGCGTCAACGTACACAACGATGACTTGAACTAGAAAATTATGAAGAAAGAGATCAGAGAAGGGAAGAAATGCGAATGAGAATGCAACAACGAATATTGAGCATGAGAGTGATGTAGTGAGAGCTCAAAGAATAGATCAGCGGCAACGTACACAACAAAAAATTGAACAAGAAGGTGAGGTGTTCGTGACACGTTGTGTGTTTTTTTTTCGTGTCCGCCTTTTAAGAAAAATAGGATGTATATTTATTTGTTGGTATACGTTACGCTGTAGTCTGAGTTTGCAGTATCATGGATACCGAATTCTTCAGTGTAACATTAAAAGATGTCCTTTACATGCATTGACATGTCTGACATTATATCACGATAGGTTCGGTTTGGATGGGTGTGATAGGTTAGGATAGGTTAGGACGGGAAAGGTTAGGATAGGAAATTTTAGGATATGTTTTGTTAAGATAGGTTAGGTTAGCATAGGTTAGGTAATGTTGACGGAATTTTTTCACGGGTCCACCTAGCTTAACGATGACATTGTCCGTGGAATTTCCGCGGGTCCGGCTACTACCTAATAATACCCTTGATGTATTTGTTTGGAGTCAGCTTCTTCGATTTCACTTTTCTCTGTCACGCTCATTAGGAGAGTTATAATGACCTTATCTGTGATCCGAGTTTCACCAGTGCACAAGTACAAGAATATCTTTTATCACGGGTACTGTTAGGATGGATATATTTGTTTGTCATTCACATCTGGAAAATTTGTTCAGGAAAGGTAATGAATCCTGCCATTTTTGACGGGACGTACACACTAATAGTTTTACCTAATAATACCCTTGGTGTGTTTATTTATTTCTATTTTTGTTTGATGTCCACTTTTTCCGTCTCTCTGACACGCTCTTGAGGATGCGTAATGACCGTATCTGTTATACGTGTTTCACCAGTGCACAAGTACAAAAGTATATCTGTAGCGGGTACTACTAGGTTGACTATAATTGCTTGTCATCCACATCTGAAAAATGTATTCACGGAAATTATTTAATTCCGTCATTTTTCGAAGGGCCGTACGTACGTGTACACTAGTTATCAGAATCTAACCTAATAATATCCGTTTTGTATGTTTATTTATATATTTGTTTGATGTCCGCTTCTTAAGAAACATGGGATGTCTGAGTTTGTGGTCTCATGGATACCGAATTCCTCAGTATAACATTAAAAGATAGCCTTTACATGCATTGATATGTTTAATTTTTTATCAGGATAGTTTCGTTTCGGATAGGTTTGGTTAGATTATGATAGGATGGGTTAGCATAGGGTAGGTATATAATTTTGACAGAATTTTTTCATGGGTCCACTTAGCTTAACGATGACATTTTAGGTGCAATTTCCACGGGTTCAGCTACTACCTAATAATACCCTTGGATTATTTTTTTGAAGTCCGCTTCTTCTATTTCTGTCACACTCATAAGGATAACCATAACGACCGTATCTGTGGTACGAGTTCCACTAGTGCACAAGTGCAACAGGGTTTTTTATCACGGTGTGCTGTTAAGATGGATTTTTTGTTTGTCATCCACATCTGGAAGTTTGTTCAATAAAGGTATTGAATCCCGTCATTGGCGGGGCCGTGTACACTATTATTTGATAATTTCTGAAACGCGTAAAGTTTTAAGTCCAAATAATAATTATACGCGCGTAGGAATGACGTAGAGGTTTACAGAACCGTGGGAATTATGAAGAATTTGCTGAATATTTCATAAATAATTCAGGTGCTTCCCTGAGAGCTCACTCCCTGAGCAACGCAAAATAAATAGCGTAAAAATTATTTCATACGTGAAGGGGTTAAACTCAGGGATTAAGACCATCTAACTTTGTTTGCATCCATCTCAGTTTATTAAGCGTTGATTTTTAGAGCGTTTTACGTAGCTGATAGTTGATATTGGGAGGCTTGTAATCTGTGGAATTTGAGTGTGTGTTGAGCGCTTTCCACTCTTCAGCAACACCACCGGTGTAACATTTTAAAGCTTCAACCTCACGTGATTATATGATTACCGTTCATAGAAATGTAGGAGAGTTTTTTCTTTCGAAAAGTTGTTTAACATAATGCACATGTGACTTGGTGTAGGAACTTCTACTCCAGTTGAAGACGCGTGCTCAGAAGTCCACCAACAGTTGGTCAAGAAGACAATGCAGTCGACGTCACGCTAGAGTTGCTCCCTGGCCTCAGCGAGGGTCGCCTCCGGGACCCTGGCCAATTCATCTAAGAGCTAATCAGACTGTTGACAGTCGCAGGCCAGACTGTCTCAATCCGTCACAATTCGTCTTTGAAGAGAATCTCACAACTGTCACCGAGCAATAGGACCTGCATCACTTCCCGGCTTTCCAGTCCCGTAGGAATAGCATTGGGACTAACGTGAGAGGTGGATCGCACGGTTATCTCTAACTAGTTCCTAATTTGTAGTTTTTCCTTCACCCCTCAGTGGCCTGATTACCCGAGGGTTGTCTTCAAGTAAAGGGTGAGTTGTAGGATTTCCTGTCGCTATCATCGGTTAATGAGTGCAGTAACGGGGGCATTTGTAAGCATTTTAAAATTGGAATCGTTTCCACAGCCTTCTTGTCATTAGTTTAGAGTGGCGTAAAGAAAATTCTTCCTCAAAAGGTTTGAAAGCGGGCCGTATGGGCAGACGGGAAGAGCAAAAGCTTGACTTCTTATCGGACTACTAGCAACTTGTTCAAATTATGAGGTTTAGAACATCCACATTAATTCCGTGTTTACCTACAGAAATTCAGAACAACACTTCCCCTCTAAATGTAATAGCTCATTAAATCCATGTTTGGTGGCAGTACTGTCACCGAGCCTGAAATTAGTGATTTGCTACGTAATTTTTAACACTAAAAAAAAATTCAAAACTCGTAGCTTCAAAACTGGACGAGAAAAAATAATTTCAACAACGAGGAAGATCTCGTAATGCGGGGATAGATAAAGTGTACTCATACAGTACTTTCGAAGGGACCACTATAGCATTTATGTATGCAACAGAATTAAGAATTGCACACTACATACAATTCAACTGAATGGCGACCACTTACTGATAACTTGAAGCACAGCTTGAAGTAACTCTTCTGTTCGGGGACAATTAATTTGTTCAGTTCCCATAAGGCATTCACTTGAATGCTTTAGGAAATACACTGCCTATATTTGACGTGCAGTTGTATTCGTCAAGAGCATAAAAACATGCAGAAATCACAGAGATTTGGCCACGTGACCAACAGAGTTGGTATCATCTGTGTTGACCTTGAAATGGTGCTTATGCTTCCCTCTTGTCCCCACCGCCTGTATGCAATGTAACTCGTTTTTTGTGTCTAAGGGACAGAACCCAAAGCTTCACAGAAGCTTTGGGTTTTAACGGATTTGGCCTCGAATATATGTTTTAAAGCCTGAAGACCCCGACATTCAAGAATATTTAAATAAAAACATACAAATTAAACATTGTTCTTAAAGTTGCGCATTAAACTGGGTCGTATGGAAGGAATAATTCCCAAAGCAAAAGCGTTACCAATTGTTTCAATTGAATCGTCTTCACATTTCCATCATTAAAAAAATCAAAGATCATGATAGATGAACATTTCATTGAAATTAGAGCAGAACTTGAACTATCTATCATGGAAATACACGAGTAATTTATCACCTTGGAATTGTTTAGAAATAATTTCAGAGCGAACAAGCGCTTGGTCGTAGCATGATCAACTAACAGCATTTTCTTCATAGTCATTTTGCAACCTTCCCAAAAAATTGTGGTGCCGACAGTGACTTTTCAAGTTAACGATTTCACAAAAGTTTTAATGTCATTGATGGTTAATGAGGAGGGAGGTACATGCGCTCCCTGAATGGCTGTTGGCGCGTCACGCGAGGTCGTCTATTGCTTGAATCTCTAAAAAAAACTTCATGGGTAATTTCAACTCACAAATGTAGAATTTTACTTGCAGTAATCACATCCTTGCACAAGCAGTATAACTTCAAATAAGTGGTACTTTTATAGAATTTTCTTTCATAATTCATGGTAAAAGTTTCAAAATAATCACTGCTGTTGAATAAAGTATTTGTCTCATTTATGGACATGAATGAAGTATTTCGAATGGACGATGTGACAGAGAAAAACTGCGGTCATTTTCAATTTAGCCGCCGCAAATTACTCAGAGACAATTTTCTGACCTAAAAATAGCAATTATGTTCTCAGAGCTATCATGGCAAGACTAGAGCTCTTAGCGTTCTACATTATTCTGTTGGTAAAAATCTCGTCCTTGCGAAGCCACCCATGACCTAAGATCTAAACATAGTGTATCTGCGACTGGAACTGTGCCTGAGTTATGTAACCACATGATTACATTGAGCCTTGACTACAATTTGTGAGAATTGAAGGAATTGAGGTGTACATATGCTATATTTTACTTTTTTAACTGGTTAGTGTTAATCTATTTCAACTTTACCTATTGTGAATACATCAATTCTTTACTTTTCATGAGTTCTAGCAATGATACTGACAGAATTTCACGCACGATACATGTCAGACAATACTTACAAAGGTACAGAAATGAAAATACCGCTAGGGAAGAAAATCATTTTTAGTTTCCACAAAACTAAACAGCAAATAAAAATAATTGTTGGTGCTAGGTCAAAGTACTAACTTCAGCGTGCAGAATAAGCCAAACAAATTGATGAAAGTTAAAGCTACATGATTGTGCTCTACAATCTATATCCAGAAGAATATTACCTTGAAAAAAATGTAGCAGTTGTATTTCTACTCATTACTCTGATGAAATCTGAAGAGATAAACATAGTTATTAGCGCACTTGGATCTAGGCAAGCAGCTCGGACACGAAGTAACTTTACTCGAGAATGACTCGACGCATCATCTAGTTTTCTCTCAAAACATCTCAAAATAATTATTTTTGAAAAACACACAATGACTGCTTGAAATCCTGCAATTTGTTGTATGACATTATCGTCTTGCACTTTTCCCACCTGATACCAACAATAAAGATACGCAGGAAATGAAAGAAGGAAATGTTCGTTAATTTCCACGCACACCAAGATCTGGGAAAATTATTGCGTCAGACGTGTGTCGCAATGATGGGTGTGTAGTTCTGTGAGTACGCGTATGTGTACGTGTGTATGTTTACGCATGTGTTCTAGCGTGCAGGCGGGTGTACGTGCACGAGAAGGTGTGTGTGTATGTAAGAGTGTGCGCGAGTCTGTGTGATAAGATAAAAATGATATAAAGTGCTAGTATGTGATGATTATCATGTTTTGTAATTTTTGGAACAATTTGATAGGCGTTTCGATTCGGAAAAGTTCGGCACAGCTAGCACAGATTTTTTTTATCAACTTCATTACTTCTGTGATTCATAACGCTTTTGAATTTTGGAGAGAAAGTATTCCTTGCCCTAAATGAGATTTCATCTGTACTTGTTTACCCTAGATTCCATCTGTACATGTTTTAAAATTTAATACTCAATATGTTTAATTTCCCATTCTAGAAATACTTGCTTCTATGCCTCAACCTGAAAAAATCGTCCTCGGGTAAAAACGATGCACCCAAGAGAACCTGAACAATGGGTCCTGATTTTACTTTTTTAAATAAATACAAGACATTAATTAAAAAAATAAATACAGTCTATTTCCAATGAAGTTGATACACAAGATGCGTTAGATTGGTTTATAAAATCTCTTAACTCAAAAGTCCTTAGTTGGTTAACGCTCATAGGTGTCCGAACAGCCAATGTGAATGTTTGTACAGAAACGCATCAATATTAATTGCCATGGTCAAGTTATTCTAAATTTGATAATGTTTTTAATTAAATGTAATACTAAAAAAAAACAAAATAGGGGTACATTGGTGTAGAACGCTTTTGACAGTAAGTAATATTTCCGCAATCCAACGAAATGCAAATTGCGAGTGAGGAGTCACCACGTCAGCTGGTCGAGTAAAATTCTTATTATCTTTGCAGCAATTCACTTCAGTCAAATGAGATAACGCACCCGCACTACATGAAGATTTATCGCGGCTGTTGCAGTGTTCTCTTCTCCCTGTAGAGCAGCTTTATTTATTGACGTGGTGTCGGAGGTGCTCCGTAATTGCAATGTCACATCGTGCAGCACTGAATCAATCAGAAGTCTCCGTGTGATCAGACAACGATTGGATCAGATTTATTGGTCCCTCGTCCCCTCTTCTTCACCTGCATCCCAATTGCTGCAAATCCGAGGTTGCTGCTTAAAAATCCACTCTGAGAAATTAGCGGATTTGTAAACCTTGTAACTGGGAACAAAGGGACAGGGTTTCTTGCCGCATTTAGTATTCCTTGAACCACTGATTGATGAAACCATTTTGGCTGAACGTAACACTTATTATTAGTCTTGCGTTTGTTGAAATGATTCGTGTCAGATATCATCCTATAAAATTGGAAATGTTCTTGCACAGTTTGAATGGTTCATAAGTTGAGTTGCTAGAATCTTCAGCTTTGACAAATGTCTGAATACATGAGAAGTAAAAATTACTCTGTTTAGCCTTAGCACAAATACTGTTTTATTATTCTCATACATTCTAAAAGAGAGTTTGTAGAACGTGCTTCTGAGCACTTCATCTTCAACTGGTCAAAATAGATTGAGGGGCAAGATAGCGCCTCCGATTACGGACACTAATAGATAGCTCGCTTAGCGATAGTCGTTTAACGTGCTATCGATCCAAAAGGCTCTTTAATTCTTTAATTCAATCAGTCATTGTGCTTAGCTTCGCGTGCGCTCTGCTATTCGCCTTCTGTTCATCCTTATGCACATTTTTTTACAGATATCTCATAGATATAATATCGTGGGTAGTTTGTCAGGTAAGATAAATTCGAATACAAACACAGTAGAACAACATGCGTAACAGCTAGTGAACCTTTTTCGACAAATCAACATTTCGTTCTTGCAAAAAATCAGTTTAATGAAAAGTGAACTGAAAAATCCACGAATTTTTGGACGTACGCTACCATCACTGGATAAATGTTTCATGTCTTCAAAGAATAAGCCCACACAACAAAAAATAGAAGTACAACTAAAACGAAGGCCACATTGGGTCTCATGCGACACTGTTTAAAATTGGAAGACTCTGAAGTGAAGCAAAACAGGTACTGTAGTAGTCGAGTCTTTTTCATCAGAATTAGCATAACTGAAATTGAGACAATTGTTAAAAAAAATTCATTGATGAATAAGATACGAGGCTAAGAGGGAATGTGAGCTGTACGAAACTAGACCCTGCTGCTGCGCTCATACCACTGCAGTGCAGGTAATATCTGACAGCGAAGCGGAAACATAGTTTTTATCTATGAACATCAATTGCCTCGTGAAAAGTAATATCTAACCTAAAATTAGATAAGAAAAGATTATGGAAATTTTACGGTCGCACATTTGCGCAAGAAGAAATGAGCCATTCCCGCTACCAGTACGTACAGTGAAATGATCACTCGTGAGCCGCATTTTTTAAGATCTTCGATCAGTCAGTATCCTAAAAAATATAGTCTATCCAGGACAGTTCGAACGATTTTAGGATTCGCTATCATTTAGAAATTTATGAGTTTTATAAGTCAGTATACCGTTAAAGGAGTGCGAACAAGAATGTCCTATTCAATTATGAGTGATTTTCGAGTCCATAGTCGTATTTTTACTCACAGCCATAGCCTCTGTCTTTATAAATCTAGAAAAGCATCAAGTCGAAGCTGCTCTATTTATCAAGCGGACTCTATTGCAGACTACCAATAATTCTCAGTCTGCACTTGATTAAGCCTCTCAAATTATACGTCAGATATTCCCACGAGAAATCCCTAGCTCGCTGATGGCAGTTCGAGGGTCACGAGCCTCCGTCTCAGCGCTCGCAATGTCCGCCACCGACGCCACTTTTTCACACCCGCCACTGCACGACGTATAAACTGATCATACTTGCAGTTTTTCGCCAATTTTTCGGATCCTCCGGTTTTATTCAGTTTACTGTCCGGTGTTTATTTATGCTCCTTCGCCTAATTTTTTTACTGTTTAAACTTTGGGTATTCGTTAGAGAAATGTTGCTTCATCCAGCGTCTATTTGTGCACGAGTGTGCGTTTGAAAAGCTTCAGAATACTCCATAGTCCCTTCAATTCGCTGTTTTTACTCAACTTCAAAAGTGCACAACAGCATCTTAATATCAAAGCTTGTCTTCAAAACGTATTGAAGGTTCTTTAACAATTTACTCAAACTCGCTAAATTCAAACAAATGATTTAGCGTTTGTTACGAGTTTACCTATGAAAATATGCAGGTGTCTACTAATTAGACACATAATACAGATGTTGCTTCCATTTCTGAGTAGCAGAACTAACACACTGAGAAATCGTTTGAGATAAGCTGTGAAATATACCTTTATTTCAGTTCTCTATTGCGCTTCACAGCCTAAATATTCTACACGAAGTGCTCTTTACTAACAGTCTCGATAAATCTCTTTAATGGTTAGGCCAATACAATTCCGATAGGAAGATCAAGTTCATTATGAACTTTTGTAAAGTGTACAAACTTGCTCCTTTTTAGTTCCCACAGCTCACACAGCAATACTGTGGGCAACCTCTGAACATAATAATTCGTCAAATTGATTAAGGTGCCACACTTTACGAAATATTTTCTCGTACGCTTCCGTAAAACAATGCACTGAACATGTCACCCTGCAAAATATAAACAGGGAAAATATTTTCCACCGTTCATTTACCCGTATTTTCTTGAACCGAACAAGTGTGTTATTGACGAAGTTGAACTCTGCCCGGTGCATGGCGACAATCAGAGGTCGGCAAGGGGCGACAGGAGCAATTGAGGTAGCGGTTGCGCACTGCAAAGACGACCAGATTGCAGTACTTGGAGTAATGGCCAAGCCCGGCGGGCAAATCACAGCTACCAGACGTAGCTGACGAGCTCGGCCTGCCGACGAGCCTTAGGGCACTGGTCACGTCCACGATGGTGAGGAAAGCTGCGGACTCCGGATAGAAATATTTATCTCAGCAGGGTAGAAATTTAGTTTTAAGTAAGCTTCATATTCAAGGGGAATTTATGACAAATTCATGATCGTAACCAAGATTTCAGAGGTCCGCATTGCTGTCACTCCGCGCGTCTGTCCCACTGCTCACTCCCAAGGAAGCACGGGGCAGTTTCCGGTCGAGGCGGAAGAATATTGTTGTCGAACATCTCTTATTTAATGACTAACATACGTTTTTCTCAAGCTTTTACGGTTTCAAATACGAATATCAGTTTCGAAAGAAATGGATCATTTTCATGAATTTGGTGCCCTTTGTTATTAGGTCTCATTTTTACCGACGATACTCCAAGTTTCGTGAACTTCAGCGGGTGCAGCGGGCAGTGCTCCCGGGTGTTTTTTGGTCGGTTCGACGTCTGCAAGGTTATCGGCGTTTTGCTACTTTAGCGGTTGTGTTTTTTGGTGTTTTATAGTTGGGCAGTTCCGCTCGAGGTCCCACGGGAAACGCTGGAGCGTTTACCCGTCATTACGGTGACCGCCGCGGCAAGAAATCACCGACGACTGATGGTCGCGACCGGACCATCATACGAATCTGCGCAAATTTTGGCATAGTCGGGCTGCCTTTGTGGTGTTCGATTCTGTTCCGATGCCTGACCTTACTGTGAATTAGACAGCGCGTGCGGGTTGAGGGTTCAAAAGATCGATTTAACCCGCTCATCAGCCTTATCGTACACGAGTCGACTGCGGTGCTCTTCAAATGAACCTTCAGGTTTAATTTCCTTTTGTCATGCGACCACTTCAATGATTTTAACCCCAAACTTTATGGGGAGACTATTTCGGGAGCGAAAACAAAAATGAAATGATCCGTACAAGTACGTACATTGAACAATGCATTTGCGTCGACTATTCAGGGTCATAATTTATGCCATATGACGGAAAGTTATGACTGTTACTCCAAAGATATTTACTTTGGGTGAATGTCATTTCGTAGGAGGGGTATAAATAATTGAAAACTTTTGGCATCAGCGAATTTACAGCCTGCTGCCCAAGTTATCACAGTGCTGGATGTTGTCTCCCATGTTTAATAAAACTGGAAAATTTATGTGACCGGGATCTCATTGACTATGTTTAATTAGGCAAGAAATTCAGTTAAGTTGGGGTCTCGCTAGCCATTTTTAAAAAGGGCAGGAATTTAAAACTACCGGAATCTCGTTAGTGAAATTTAAAAAGATCAAAATAGAATAAAGAACAATTTGAAGCTGTATCGACCGCAGGTACATACGCCATGCGTCAAAACATGTTTGTTAAATTTCGAAAAAATAATTCAGTGCGTCACGATCCTCGCTTAAAGAACTTGCTCTTTTAATTAAATTTTTGCTGATAATTTTTTCATCGCTTTGAAAATAGAAATTTTTACAAACGGTTGCATGGGTGTGTGTTAATTATACAGTTGTATTCTTATTTTCTGTTTGATTTTTTGTTCAAGTATATTCTGATACCATTCTTAACAATTGAATCGAGTTTGTTCTGGTATTTAGATATAAATTTAAAACTAACGAAAAAATATCGTCATGTATCCTTACTCAATCAGTACAAGTCTGGCTTATCTCAATAAGAGTTGAAACGTCATCAGTTTGCAGTGATAATTCAGCTTGGATAACTCTCAAAAGCAATCTCGGTAATGCAAAGAGAACCACAGCACGTTTATTTCTAACCTCCCCAGCCTACTTGAGACTACAACTTATTATTAACGTTATTATCCTTACACAACCATTGTCAGCATTACATATGAAATCAAGAGAATGCTGTTCGGTTTTTGTAGCAAGTTTTAGTTTAACGGCTGTCGACAGAAGTAATCAACGTTTGTATATCCATGGATAAGTTATTTTCCGCTGGAGTAGTACATTATAGCCATTTAAGTGATTCAATTAGAAGAATATTGCTAGTAGGTATTCAATTTAATATAAAGGCATTTGATAATAGATAGGAGTTTTGAAACCAACCATATCAGAGATACGTAAACATTTTCTACCAACGATTAAACTCGAAGAAATGTGCAGATTTCTGTTTATAAGAAAACTCTTCTGGTTGCAACTAAACTGAACGGCGACCCTACCAGAAATTCTTTGGCGCCCATTCCAAGAACGAGCATTGAATCTAAAGACATTCAATATTTCAAGTGAATGAAAATGATTTTAACTCGTTCACCGAATTAAAATTACTTCCAATTGCTTTGCTGTTGAGGAATGCACACGTGCGTCTGAGTCTGATCGTTGATGGTCTCTAATTTGATGTCTCATGTGATGAGAATTTCCATATTCTACGTAAATCCACGACATTCATTTTATTCGACTACACTCATTTGTGCCTTGCAGAAAAGCGTTCCAAGGAATTTTTCTGAACTTAAAGGTAAATTTTTACTAAGTTTTTGAAAATTTAAGAAATTGTTGAAGTTATGCTGAAAGTACTGTAAAATTACTAACTACCAATAATGTTGTGCATAGATAGTATTGATGCGTATTGCGATATCAACTCCTATTGCAGCGCATTGTCAATTTTTAAAACACTGGAGTTACAACTCCTAATGCACTGAAGTTGTAACTCATTGTACACCGACGTATCAGTTCCTAATACATCTAAGTAAAAAACCCTAGTACACAGGAGTGTCAACTCCTAACGCATTAAAATACCAACTCCATATACACTGGGGGACTAATTCTTAATTAATACACTGAAGTGCCAACTCATAAAACATTGGAGCATCAACTCCTAACACACTAAAGAAACAACTCCAAATGCACTGGAGCACTAACTCCTAATGCACTGATGTACCAACTCCAAATACATTGCAGGGTTCCAACTCCTGGTATACTGAAGTAAGAACAACTATTTATATAGAATTCAATAGCATCAGCCCGAATTCCAGAACCCTTGAAAAGCTTCGAATCTTCAGTTTTTCACTCAAATCTCAAACAAAATAAGAAAGCTGATCCACCGTTTCCTTGCACAAACAAATAAAATCTCACCTAAAACTAAAAACTTGTGCAAGAGAACCTACATGATAGGTGGAGCAACAGCAACTTCTGGACGCTGTTGCGACAGCCTGCCTTTAATTATAAAGTGCGCGCCCCTGATGCAAATGACTGAACAGCTTGTGATGCAGTTGATTACAACGTTAATGGGTGCTACCGTCCTCTCAAATTTAAACCTCACAACCAACAATTTAGGGCAATTTTTGCTCAGCTCTTATCAGGCAGAGGCATATGGACGTCAAGATAGTAGTGCTCGTAAACTCTAAGTCCTATTCGAGCAATTGAGTATTCAGAACATAGTGCAAAGTTGAAATGAGCATTCATTTCTTCCTATTGATTTGAATTTCGGAAAGGGATTGCTGTCTCTTCTCTTTGAACTAAATGTTAGCTTCGTAATGGCCGAACTCTGCTGAAAGATGTGAATATGTACCTCGAACAAGTGCTTCTATGGTTGCATTTTACTTTTATGACATTTTAATGAACTGTTCATCACTTGGATTGCATATTTTCACACCTACCACAATAT
>JACJUY010004718.1:30669-65871 GCA_014220935.1 Platorchestia sp. MABIK
TCGCACAATACCACTAAAATACTATGGAAATGCCTAGCGAACACGAATTAGTTCTCTGATTTCATTCACTCCCTTCACCAAAGTATGTGGTGACTAATACTTAGGAACCGGAAAACGATTTTGAACAGATGAATGTATCATGCAGTATCCGTTCCGCAAACGACTAAGGTACAATGAAAACACACAATTTACTGTCATCGAACTCTAACAACAGAATCCGATCTCGGCTGATTGCTTTCTGCTCATCAAGTCAGTAATTAGGAGTCGACTTCGTTTCACATCATTAGGCAGGCAGATGTTGCAGCGAGCCTGCGAGGACTCTTGTCTGAGTGAGGCGCTAGAGAACGTGAGTGCCAAATATCCAAAGGATTTGTTCATTGCATGAAAAATGAATCACATTTCTACTTGGCTCTGAGTAAGTTAAATGGTTAGTTCATGTGTTCAGTTTATTTGGTAATTTAACTGATGTGTAATTCTTTCGCGAATAAAACGTGACCCACGCACGCCGCTAAAATGATAATAGCTTCGTATCCGGAGAGGAAAAAAATTATAAATGGTTACCGTACTGAGTTCATTCTTCTGTTATTTACATGCGATTCAAGAGTTGTACTCCTCTTGAAATTAATTAACATCACATTGAAGAATGCCGCCTTTAGCAGTGTCAAGGGCAATGTTCAGCTGCGCACTAGCAGCATGAAAAGGCAAACTTGCAGCATGATAAGCCACACTTGCAGCATGACAAGCCACACTTGCAGCATGATAAGGCACACTTGCAGCATGATAAGGCACACTTCCAGCTTGCACCCTGACAGGCGACTGAAGCAATGACCTTATTGCCACATCCGTTCTTATGCCTCACCTCACACCGAGTAGCGGACGCTCGGCTACCTCGAGATGTAGGCACAAGACATGCTTCGCTGTAGGCTATTGATAGAGGATAAAGTTTGGGAGCTGTCCTAAAAAATTTACTGCAAATATTGCGTAATGTTTCCCAGCCACGCTACGACTGGTTACAACTTGGTTGTCGTAATTTTAGTGAGATTATTTGCATCTGCAATTGAATATCATGGTTTAAACTACTCATTTCGGTGAACATTTATTGAAGATTTTCTTGGATTATTGTTGAGTTCATTTCACAGTACGCAAAGCAAAAATGTTCCGACCAAACTTATAATTCTATCATTCTTTCAATTTGAGACATTACTGATATGAGATGAAAATTCTATTAATATAAGACATGTTGTTCTTTTGTTTTCCTATGAATCATTTCGCTTAGGCACGTGTTTGCTTTTAATTCTGTAAGTCTACGACGGTGGGTGACGGCACTTTTCAGTATTCGTTAAGTTATTATTCTAAATATCTAAAGATAAGAAACAATCCCAGCTGCTCCATATTTCCCTACGAACAGACGAATAGACGCTGACATAAAACACAGTTGAAAAACTTGTCACTAAACGTCTGTTACGCAACTGTTCTCCGTCGTAATTTTAAAAAGCTATGAAGTTATTTCGAGGATTATAACTCTATTACTGATACATCCTTTGAGAGTCAAAGCCATGCTAGACTTCAGGTGTAAACTATCATTTTTATCTCTCATCTCGTATCCCATGCGGCATTCATCTCCTGCTGCATTGTATCCCTCATATGGCGCTCCGCAGTCTCACTCGTATTGCTGGTGTAGCTGCGCTCGGTATGTGGGAGACACGTGCGCTGGGCAAACAGAACGTGTCACCTAAATGTCACTTCACAACTTTATGTCGAGACGTCTGCGATGATCTTTGAATTTTTAGTGCTCTTGCTGCTTTCTGGTCATTACCCGACAATATTTAGTCTTATCTTGTCTTAGCTCTCGAAAAATCTGGCCAAAGTCGTAAAAATCCGGGAAAGAATTTCTATCAGTTGCATCTTTCCATTTTTTTACCTGAAAATTATCACTGTGCACTCATTTATACGTGGTGCTTAGCATTGTGTATTTTGAAAGGAAGCATTTATTAATTCAAATTAAAACGAAACGATTTAGGGCTTGACCGCATTTTTCATGAGCAGATCATAACGCACCTTTAACCTTACGTTCTAACAAACTTGTGGTACTGGTACGCTCACAAACCGAGAGTAGAAAACTCATAAATATTTCCTTAAATGTATTATCCAATGGAAACTCCATGCTTAACAAATCAATCACAAATTCAATGCCCGAGCATGTTATCTGAAGTTTTGGGGCAGATATAGACACCACGCGCTTAAACTAATAAATTCTTACTCTAGTGTGTTATCTTAAAGATGGTCATTGTGTGAGTGAGCTCTTTTTCATTTTAAAATGAATCTAAGTTCAGCACATAATATAGAGCAATAGGTAATTGGAGTAATATCAGCTATAGGAAACAAATTCATTCTTGCCTGTTGGAATTATATACTAGACTTTACTTTACTACATACTAAGTGAATGTATGCTCTGTGAGCTGCACTGTGCAAGTCAGAATTTGTGTAGCCGGCTTCATGTTTGGTTCTAGCTGGAGAGCTTCTAGCGTATTTTTTATGCTTGTATGAGTCATACAGTTGATTAGTGTGAGTTAGTGAGTTAAAAGATACAAGACAAGGCACTAGGACACCCTGCCAATAATTTTTGGTTTCATTCAAAAGGCGCTGACAATTTGAGAGCACTCATGTCCAACACTTGAGTACTGCTAATCAACGAATCGGATGAAGAGTGTGTTCTCCCATTAGCATCTAAATATATTTTATTTGTAACAGAAATTCATGGCTATTACGATTCTTTATAGTATACTTGACAATGTACACAATAGAATTCCTCTTCACGTAGTTTTCTAACACAACTATTCAGGTTGTAAAAGAATAGAGAAAAATTTGATCTTAAAAATTGCATTCAATATAACCTTGAATCTTATAACGTCATCTTAAAGTGCACCTAAATATAGAGGTATTTTATGACAGAGTATGGACGTGTTTCAAATAATTAATGATATATTGCACTTGACAATGAACACAATCGATTCCTCTCAAAATAGCGTTCTAATATAATTATTCAAATTGAAAGAGAATAGAAAACAAATCCGACTTTCCTGAATGAGTTGAATATAATCTAGAACGTTATAACGTCAACTTGAAATACATTAAAATACGGAGGCATTTTATGACAACGCATGAATGTGTTTCGAAAAATTAAAGAACTCCATTGAGTTGTTTTAGGTTCTACTGTAAGCTGCCAAATACACTGCATGTATAGGCAAAACCAATAATGTCCTCTGCACAGGCGACAAGAATGTACTTGATCGTGCAGTTTCTTTGGCAAAATTTAACAGAGAGAATTATTTAGCATGAACGTTATGGTTGTGGCTTTCTTCTGGCTGAACAAATCGTGCGAAACAACCGATAGCGCATTTCGAAAGGTTCTCATCAAAGTTTAAAAAATGTCACATGTGCGCACGTTGCTGCCGCTAAGCACTGGACCGATAACATGAGAAAGTGATTGTATGCGTGTTCTTGAGAGAGCAGGAAAGAGTGGGTAAACAGTAAATTTTTGTGTATTTTCTATTCTTCCATTCCAGTAACGAATATTTATGGTATATAAATCGACGCTATAACTTGAGTATATAAGTTTTCGAGTCAATTTGACTTTTTATGACTGCCTCTTTGAGAACTCAAAAAAAGCTTAACATCATGGGAGAATTTAAGTTAGCTCTATGAAAGGAGCAACTTGATAGAAATTTCCTTGTCCATTTCGTCAGTCGTAGCTCTGAGTGGGGACACAGCCTTCCATCGAATAAAAAACTCTTAGTAACGAAAGAACGACTCAATTACTTTCAGTAGGAGATGTGTGTTTTCAATCTTTTCGATTGAAAACGAGCTCGTGAAACTAGTGCGTCACACAAGACTACGATATGAACGCGAGCGTGCCTGTAGGAGCAGCGACCGCAGCTGAAATATTCGATGCAGCGGAAGTGTCCTTACTTATCAATTATTTCCATCGCTCTTAGGATGGAGAAATTCACGCCTCGCAGCTTTTATTCTGTCTTTTGTGTCATTATAACATGAAAAAGAGATGTTATTGCACCTCAATATTGAGGTTTTTACGCAAGGAAACGATTGCTTTCGAATTTAAGAAAGCGTAAATGGATATTTTTGGATCCCTGAGACTGCTTAATTGTGTCGTAAAACTTGGCTCAACATGTGACCCACGTAACATGAGCAAACATTTTTTTCGGCTTTGTAAGCCCGAAAATATTTCCTGCCTACTCCATTGAGACATGCATCATGGTTATTTCGTTGGGAGGATTCACACCTCGACAAGGGTAATGAATAACGAAATACCAAGTTAAACAGTATTTGTTATACTAACTGCCTTTCACTGTTATTAATATACAAGTACTTACGAGTTAATCAGGGTCATCTAGACTTACTTCCGTAAGACTCAGCTGTCTCTTAAACAGATAATTTTTATAGTTTACGAGTAATACTGAACAGGGTCGCAGTGGTAGAGGAGGAGTTGCGGCCGGAAGAACCAAGAATGCATACAATAAAACAAGAATAATGAACGAGTGAACTCTTCAGACTTACCGTACTAACTGAGCACATCACCAAATAACCATAAAAGTTGCAACACGATAGAATAGGACATTATAGTCTAACGCAGCGCTTACCAACAGCATGAACACAACAGGCACAGAAGAAGAAGTAAAGTGAATTTCTCACGTCGTTCGGCGTCAAACTAAACATGAACTAGGAAAACGGATTAACTTTCAGATTAAAGTGGCAGTGAATGTTCATTTCGATCATAAACGATCTTCCTCTACCTTCCAGTTTCAAATTTCCAAGCGATTTTAAATTTAGCCTCAGTCGTAAACAAGAGCTCAAGCTCAATAGGTTGTTTTCTATAACTGATATTATTCATTTGGCTCAACATTAATGCTGGAACTCAATATTTCTGATTTGGATACCTCCTTACACCGAAGTTCCGGCGATTATTTGAGCTCTGGCACGCACAGTGACATGAGGTCTTATTGAACTTTAACAATGTCACTACGATTTACTTTTCATAATAATCATTCTCACCTGAAATCGAACAACATGTCATACAATATGATTCACTTTCGCAGTTCGTTTGTCTACTTTCGTAGGGAAGTGTAATTTTCAATAGCAATGAAATCTGGAGTTCTTAAACTACACTGCGGGGTTTCTTCTTTCACAACCCGTAGGAGTGAATTAGTTATGCATGTTGGCAATAACAAGTCTGCGCTGCAATGTTGGTAATTCTCACAGTATTAACTAACATACAATTGACTATCGCGAGTAAAGTTTTTCGTCATTGCTCTACAAAATGTGTTAAAGATATATTAATTATGTCCAGCTGTATTATACCTGAACTGTACTACAGTGTGGTGAATTCCAACTTCACACATTTTATTGATATTCAACTGAAATTTTCCATCAATAATCCATTCATTAACTTAGTGAAAAATTTAGCGAGACTAAATTTTTTCGGCTATGTAAGCCCGAAATATTTCCTGCCTACTCCATGGCCATCATTGAGACATGCATCATGGTTATTTCGTTATAAATGAATCAGCCAGTTTCATTAGGCTTCTTCATCAGTTTCCATCCCCTGATAAAAAGCAAATTATTAATTTTTTGGAGAAACTCATTGACGGTCAGCTCAAACTGTTGGGGGAAAATGCTTGATCTTTTTTTAAGTCGACTGGAATGAGATGAAAGTGTTTTCAATTATAGAAATATCGAGAACTGCATGCCACAAAAACTTATGCTCAATTTAACACCAGTATTTTTTAAATTGGTTAGTCTTTCATAATACAATCTTCAAATAAAAACATCCTTGAACACAATTAAAGACACTTTTAAATGCTAAACGAACGTACGAATCTTCAATAATGCTCAAGGCCTAGTTTCTGCAACACTCAGAGAGGAAGAAACTGGACCAAATTAAAGGGTAATTTTTCGCCCTGAGGTTCCTACTCTATTATGACCTGAACATAAAAGAGGCATGGTAGGCCTCGGTCCAGATATGGCACCGACGCCATTGTGCGTATCTTTCCTTTCACTCCTAGAATATAAACGAAAGTAAATCTGCGCATAATATTTCTTTCGAGAATTATAGAACAATAAACATCTCTGTAATGTGTATAACGGAGATCGATATTTCCAATTTGGTATTGGTGATTGATTTTCTGTTTGCTTGTTCACGCTGTGCGTCCTGCGTAGGACTAATGAAGCGGCACTCAGAAAGATTTCAATGTTCTCAGCTCGCGCCTATCGAACTTTTGTAGTCCAAAGCTGGCGAAAATAATGCTATTGCCCAAGCCTATTCCCTCACGCCATTGAACCAAATTATCGATATAATCCATCAATATCTAATGAACTGGATAAATAAATAGAACCATGTAGTGGATAACTTTTCATAGCAGTACGCAGTTACGTGAACAAAATGGTATGCATCCTCATTATTATTTTACCCTCAATTTTTACGAGAGGTTACCAAGTGAACTAAGTTCTGGATGGCTCTAACTCAAGGGGAGCTAATACCCTGCACTCATCCTAATTTTTCAAATTTTACTGATCACATTTCTATTGCACCTAGAGAAACGAAAATGCATACAGATATGTGAAATTAAATCTTGAACACATTTGGTTCTACAAAAATTTTCAATTTTCGTAATAGAAAAAAAGTTACTGAGCAAACACACAAAACTAAATAAATTAGTTCAAAACGCTACCCCTTCTACAATTTTCAACTTAGAAGCTTGATTTTAGTCTCATTCGACGCGGAAAGATAGTGAAAACAGCGTAGAGAAGCTGAGTTCTATTTTAACTCTAAATTAGATTTTATGATGAAGAATCTGGTATTTAAATAAAAATTTTGACAAAAAATTAATTGAAGTTTTCTTTTGAAATTTAAAAAAAATTCATTTTACAGGTGCCGGAGTCTTTCCCCGACGAATGAGATCAAAATCAAGCTTCTAAAGTGAAAATTGTGGAAGGAGTAGGGTTTTGAGCTAATTCAAATAGTTTGCATGTTTGCACAATAACTTTTCTTTTCTATTGCGAAAATCGAAAAATTTTATGGAAGCAAATGTGTTTAAAATTTAATTTCACATATCTGTATGCATTTTTGTTCCTCTATGTGCAATAGAAATGTGAAGAGTGAAATTTGAAAAATTAGGTAAATTGCGTGATTTCAGGGAAGTAGCTCCCCTCAAGTTGAAGGAACGCATATCTAGGATATAAATGAAGATGTTAAGGAAAATCAAAAATCATTTTTTTCGTGAACAGACGTTTTCCACCACAGCTAAACAAATGAGTTGAACAAATTTTGTTCTAAATTTTCTATAAAATGTCTTTCATTGTTCATTTATCGCCTTCCAAGTTGTAAAAAGCGTCACCCTTGGGTCTGACAAAAAGTGGCGTCCGGGTCTATCTATAGCTAACCGATTTAGAAGAAAACTCATGCCATCAGAGATGACCTCCATACTAAAAATTTGACCTCGGAAGCGACTGCACCTTCTGAAATTAACATACGTACTTTTTATCCTCATATCTAAACTGCTGCGGCAGAATAGATTTGACCTTTAGAGTGGCAGGATCAGCCAGTTTTCTTGGCGTAGGTTCTCCACCCTTTTCGAAGCTCGGAGAAGTCATCTTCTACAGCGATTGGAGTGGGTTTTGGAGCTTCTTCTTGTGGCTTCTCTCTTCGAACTTCTCTTCACCTATCCGGAGAAGATTGGGGACCTTGGGGAGGTCGTCTGGGCAAAAATCGCTCAGTAATGCCCCAAGGCATATTTCTCATTTCTGAATTCCACCCGGACGCTATCCACGAGAACATGATCCTGTAGATCTTCGACGTGGGATGGGCCTGGAGCTGGGGACGTGGAGGATAGCGAGAGCAATTTCGGCGCTATTCCTGACAACCTGTATAGGTGGGTGCATAGGTAGCCTGGACCTACTTTATGTACCTCAGTCATTAAGAGGAATTTTCGCTCTAGCCGGATGGAAGACGACTCCATTCATTTAATAGGCTCTACCTTAATTATTTTCTAATTGCCTTTAACGGTTTGCACTTCTAACTTACTTGGCCTAAATAGTTTCGAGATCAAAGGTTGACGCTATCTCTAGGGTAATTTCAGTTTTTAGGGTAACTTAATTTGACTAGCGTATCAGTGCTGAGCCAATGGTAATCAGCCGTTACTTATCGATTAAAATCCGTGTACGTCGCAACTAATGCTTGTGTTCTCGTCTTTTTTTTTCGCAGGAAGGGAGTGGAAGTCCGGAGGCGAGGGGGTCGAGAGCAGAAATTTCGTTCTTGCCATAAGTTTAATTATTCTGGACTTTAAACTTAAAAGTGAAAAACCCTTTGCCTTTTCACTCATGACCAAGGTACTATCATTTCTAAATCTTGTGAAATTTTATATCTGTTCTTCGATAGAATTGCAATGTTTTTTCTATCCCTTAAATTAACTTAATTATTTTATGCCTATTGTTTGAGCACAAATTTTCAATAGAGAATAAGCATGGTCATTAAAATGTTCAAAATTAAAATTTGACTCAAAGTAACAACGATGCTCGAACTGTAACTCATGTGCTAATACGCACTTCTACTAGTTATTTGACTGCTCAACAAAGCTTTTCTAACATTATAGGAGATTACAGCTTTTAATGTGTCTGAAGTATCTTGATGTTCATCTCCATTTTGAATTACGTTTCAAGGTGTCACAGTTCTCAGATACTGACAGCGTCTGCAGTACTTGTTTATCTTCTGTAAAGAGTACGAATTATTTTTTACACTTTCCGTTACACATTGGCAAAGTTCCTACTAACTGAAATCAGTGCATATTTTCAAATAGGCTCAAACTCAAAATTGAATAATATATTCGAAAAACCTACAAGAATATTTCCCTTCGACAAATGCGCATAAAAGAACTTCAGTGTTGTGCACGCTAGTTGAGCATTTCATAAATTACATAAAATGCTGACATTTTTCTGAATTAAATATAAGTACACTAGTTTGAGTCCTGTTGCATCATGCTCCATTTTATGACTGACCCGACCCGTCTCATGTCAATACTAATTTAGAAGGCAATCGGCCTGGAGTGTTAATATTTCCAAAAGAATCCAGCCTCAAATAATCGCCTTCCCTGTAATACAAAAAGGATAAATCATTAGTCGTACTGTTAATAAAATTTAGAACTCTGCTTCTCCTGTATCAAGTTTTAAATTTTTTCGTGTTGACGTTGGAACATTACCGAAAATCTCGCAGGCAGCAGAGCACCTCACAGTTGCACCGTCCAGACCGCGGTAATTCAATTGGATGCGTCGGGGTTGCAGTCGTGACCTCAGCGAGCCTTAAATGCACCGCTGCGGCTTTTTGCGCGAGATGACATAACAAGGACCGGGCGCTCAGAGGTCACTGTGCCAGCTGCGATGCAGCATGGGAGTTTGCGCGCCAGCCGGAAGAAGGTCAGGATAGGAAGTGACCTCACGTGCATTGAGGTTACCGGTTTTGTCAGTTTTTATGCGTATTCTAGCGTGGTTCGTGGTTCACCACTCACAACGCAAGTGAATTGAATTCAAACCGCGAACAGTCACGCTCGATGAGGTATGCCGATTAGACTGTGAGTCAGAAAATTGAGATGCAGGTCAACAAACACTGAGGAGCTCCCCAGAATTTAAATGCTGTCATCCCTTCTTAAAGTGCTGGCAAAATTCATGCTAGTTAGTATTCATCGCTAAATGAAGGTTCACGGAATTGAATTACGGCTGAATAAAATCAACGATCGATACTCCATAAGGAGAATCCGTAATGATAGAAAACAACATTGTAACTTTGAAAACATTACTTTGAGTCATCATATCTTCTTGTGTGCAATTCCCCACTTAGTTGATCACATTTCATTTAGTGGTATTTGTTTGCTGCAATTTGAATAAATGTTAATCTGTCGTATACATAACTTCCGTCTGCGTCCTGTTGTTTTAAGGGACACACTTTTTTGAGACTGAAATGATGTTGATGGCTATGTGATTCACAATGTTAAAATAATACTCAGGAGAAATACTTTAGCAATAAATTAAAAGAATGGAAGGGTACTCAAAAGTTCTTTTAATCTCTAGGCAGTCGATTTATTGTACGCTACTCATAAAATGAATGAGTAATTTCATCCAACTAATGAATTTGCTACAATTTTTATTTCCATGTTTAATTTGAATTTGAAAACTTTTAGATTCACATTGAAACTAAACTTACACACTAGGAAAAAGAAAAAAAATTTGTAGGTCACCCTACTCTTTTGCTATAATTGAAACTATCGGACCGAAACATTCCATGTCTTAATTCTTTAGGATTTAACAGCAATTATCTATCTACCATATCTATAATGATTTGGACTGAACGCTCATTAAGAATTAGGAAGCACGATTCCCCTACCACTACTAGCCTGAGATGACCAAATCGATTTCATGTTCGCCGGTCACTTTGATACAAAAAGCCTTTGAAGTTCACCAGTTTCTGAGAGTGAGAAACTCAGTTGCAAGCTCGGCCCTGGGCCAAATGTGCTCTTAGCGAAGAAAGCAGTTCTTCAATATTGTCATTGCAGGCACATGAGTTCAGGCGAGCGTGAAATTGAATCACACTTTGCTCTTCAAATTTCTATTGCTTCTTCCTGAATAGAAATTGTCCTGGTCGCAATTAAGGATATTTCAAGCCTAAACTTATTCACTCGAACCGTGAAGTGAATTTTCTGAATTATTATAAGCTTTGGATCGCACTGAAAGGTTTGTAATTACGGTTCCTAAGAAGTCATTTGTTCCCGGAAAATGTATTTTCAGAGTCAATATACTGTAGATGCACATTGAAGATGCGGACGAGCTGTTTAAAAGTGAAACTAAAAGAAACTGCACTCGTATCTCAATGATGAGTCTTTTGTTGCTAGTTTTGACTTGTGTTGGTACTAAATTTTGCTTTAGTTTGGTGGCACCAGTTTCGGCGACATGTAAATGTCAGAGCATAGAGAGGTCATCTTCGCTGGTCATCTTCATTCATTATTGCAAAAAAAAACTTGTTTCTGTAGTCGAATCTTATAGACTAATTGAGCGTTTGTGACATCTACTTTACTTTTCGTCAGCAATTAAGCCTGGTCTGCTCGAACGTACAGTAAATCCAAAAGTGCACGAGAAGTGTGGTAAATTGCGTTATAACACTAGAAAATACTTTGTCCTATAGCGCACCAAAATTTATTTATATGTTAAAATAAAACCACAACAGTTCTCTTCATGCTTTACGTTCATCAAACCATTTTAAAATGATGCTCATCAATGCTCATCAATGCTAACAATTATTTTTCATTAAATGCTTACAATTATTACAGCTTTTCCCCATCGACTCTCATCTCTTAAAATATTTTCTTGAAATGAACCACGCCTGTGAAGTTCCACACAAATGATTTAAGAACAACCCACATCGAATATTTTGCATGCGCTCCTTGTCAAAGCTAGGCAATCATTCTCTGGACCCAGAATGCGCACATGCGCAACGCAACGTAACGCAACTCCAGCGGCGCAAACGTAACGCAACGCAACTTCAGCAGCGCATGCGCAACCCTCGAGGCAGCGCTGCGCTCGCTCGGTTCGTCGTGCCGGAAGCGGTGTGCCGGTAAAGCACCGCTGGCGCTTCTATTATTTTTAGTTTTAGTTCTCTATTTGAGGCAACAAGAGAATCTGGAAACTGTCCAAAGAGGCCAGTGTTGGGGTGGCTTTACTGCCTGTATTTTCAAGGTTTCTTGAGAGGCATAGCACGATCCTACTCTGCTGTGCGCGCGAATTGTTTGCCAAATTTCCATTGAGGTATGGGTCTAAAAAGCTTTAAGAAATATCAAAAAGCTGTCGATGAACATAGACTGTAATTCGATGAGAAGTTACATTTACCTCAAACACATCCAATGTTGAATTATTTAACGTAAGTACCGTTTTATTTCCTGAACCATAGAAAATGTAAATAATGTGCAATTTTATCAAAATCTTTTAGACAAATTCTAAATTTGATTTTTGAAATTTTAATTGTGCGTTTCTGTCAGAAACTATGCAGTTTTTAAAATTGTGCACCTTAGTTGAAAAAAACTAAACCACAAGGCATTTCTAGATTATGGTATAAATGATTGGACGTTTGTCGAGTATGGCAATGCATTTTTGTGTAATTGATGTTGTTTAAAGGGAGCATCGACACTTGGTGAAACCAAAACAAGCATTTCATGACTGAAATTTTTATTTTAATCATTATTATTAATGGATGTGAAGTGAATCTCGTTGTTGCGAAAAACGCTTCATTTTGAAAATTCACTTTAACAGTATAACATTCTCGCCCGACATCATTTCTTACTTTTTAAACGGAGTTTAGTACGGATAACACATGGACCACTTCCCTGATTATTTTTCCTCAAGGCTCTGATAAGTTAACGTCTGCTGCGAGCTTCACTCCGTCTTGTATCTTCAAAGACTCCAGCAGTCAAGTAACAGCACTAACTCCATTATTAGAGAATAACGCCACCTCTGTCTTATCAACGCCTCACGCTTCGTCGCGTTTTGACCATGCAACTTTTGTATCGCTACCACCTTCCTCAAGTCAAGAAAGCAAAACAAAATTTGCGAAATTAAAATAGGATTATAGCTTCACTGTTTCATGCGTTTCTTCAAAAAAGTCATTATTCTAAATTTGATATGTTTGCATCGACACGTTGTTAAAACGTCAAAATACGAGCAAGTTTTTTCCGATCAAGTGACATTTAATCATATTTGTCATACGAATAATCACGAATGATACATCATTTGATGATTTGATTAGATATTTATTCATACCCTCGTCAATGAACGCTACGAAAATACTCTCCGCCTCATATCTGCCAAATTTTGGCAGCTTGACCTAGCAATTAGAAGATTTTTTCCAAGTACTCTTCGCCTGTGCCTCATATCTGCCAAATTTTCTAAGTTAGCGATAAGACGATTTTCTCCAGCCTCTTGAGCCACTGGCAAACTAGACACCTTTCCACGTAGGCATTCTCGAGACAAATTGTTAATTTTTCACTATCAGCTGAACCACTTTCCTACCACAATGGAAGCTTATTGTTTCCTAGAACTTGCAGCGGCGGCAATGCGGTAAGGTTCTTATTCTTTACACAGTATTATTCCACAATTTGCTATGTCTACTTAAGTGGCGTTGCTTTGTTACCTTTGACGCAAAATTTGAGCATGATTGTGAAGCATACCTAAAATTACTGTAGGAAGTATTTCAACGCAATGATTTAGTTTTCATAGCTAACATTCGACATTCAATTTTCTTTCATAAAGTTAAAATCTGCCGGCATATTCTCTGAAGTGTGTTTACCTTTTCTTTTATAAATATCGTGTTAAACAGTTACAGAACTAAAAAAAATTTCGTCGCTTTAATAATACGTTTTCTTCAAATTCTTATCTCAGAATTCAAAGTATTTAGAATGAACAAGCTACAACTCGTATGAAAGTCAACTTCTTGTAATCAGCTCAAGAAATGAAAGAAAAATCAACACTGCAAAAACTGAAGAGAGGATCAGAAAATCCGGACCGGAACTGAGCGGCGGTGCTCTATGGGACGTCTTGACGAGACAAAGAAACTCCTTCCGCTCGCACTCCCGCCGTCCTTTTATTACCTCGCTCTCCTGATGCCTTTTTTAAAGCCCACCGCGCAGAAATAGCAACTCTAGAGCCCGCAAATAAATGACTGGAGTTCGTGATTTTATTTTTGAACAAAAGAATTACGAGTTCTTCGAGGGCGAAAATATTGTTCCTTTGTCATCAAACTTTAACCATTTCCACTCTTGGCAGTGGATAAACATAATATTGATACTAGTGGGATCATGAAAGCATGAATGCACGGATAGTTTTTGCATCACTTGAAAGTGGCCAAATTTCATTTGGTGAATCAATTATTCAACTCAACTAGACTCTTAGCAGTTTATGGTTTTTGAAATTTGGATTTTTTTGCGTTTCGGTACTTTCCAATAATTTGAAGATGCTGGTTAAATAAACTTCGGTTTTCGAGAGTTAGACCTCTCATTTACTATCGAATGGTAAATTTTTACATCAGTTTGAAGATACCATTTTGTCTACCCACTTACAAGAAAAATCTTTTGCGAGTCGACCGGTGCTCACAAACAATAGGAAGGAAATTAAAGTTTTTGCAACCGCTTCATCTTAATGATGAGTTTAAAGTTGTTTTTTATAATTATATTTCTCATTTAGACATTTCTTACCAAGCACGAAATAGCCTGCATTTTTTTAATAAACTTTTTTGCGAAGTTGTATTTTCGTGGCCTATTAAATTAAACATTTTTCGTGATTAAATATATTTCATGAATAACGACGATTTTCTTAGTTGACGAACTCGTTGAAAAAATTAGACAGTTGAAGTGGACGTCTAGCTTCAACTAATAGCATTTCAATTAGACGCATTATGTGTAACTGTGCGTACAAACATCTATCTGAAACTCATTTTCCGATGTGAAGAGGAACAGGCAGGAATACGTGCCAGAAGTATTATATGGAAATAGGTGCAGTACTAGACCAACTTGTACTAACTTCTTCGCCGCGGTACTGATGAGAGCAGATGTATGTTGTGCGTGATTGTCCGAATACGACGCGTTACTAGATCGTAAACACAAGTTACTTCCATAAAAACTTCTTATCACGTAATTGGCCCCTCGCTTGCTGATTTTGTCCCAGATTGCTTCACTAATCTATGGCTAGTTTAGTAGAATTCATAATCAGTCTCCATGTATGGGATGGTAATTGCCGATAATGCATTTACGTCCAGCAATTGTGACCTGCGCTCGAGTAAGCCTGCATTTAAATCACCACACAAGGTAGCGTCTAACCCTACAAATAAGGGTTCGGCCACACGAGGATTCAAGAGGAATATTTAACTACAAAGTCAGCCCGTCAAAGTGATACCAGGCGGCAATAAATATTGCTTCTGAACCATCTGTGGTCCTGGAGTAGCGACATGAAAAGCATATGATCACTAGCAGCCGTTTCTTCTTTCAGAATCAGAAGTGTTTTCTTTTATCTGTTACAAGCGCTGTTGCTTCACTTTTAGGTGGAAGTATCTGTTTTCTTAAACACCACAAGAATATTGAGGAAAAATTCGAATCGAATTCTAACTACGTAGTTTATTTCAAAGAATTCTTCCTCAGGCTTAGGAAAAAAATTAAAGTATTAATATAGGTTTTTTGTACAGCTGCAGGCTTACTTGCTGGCAGGCCTCTTCATGTTAATAAATTCTGACTTATTGCTCCAATGGCTTTCTCTTCTACACTTTATCATACGCTTCAACAATATTCATTGAACCACAATACTAAACTATCAAAACAACAGTCGCCCAGAACGAAGAGGTATCGATTGAAAAATTTCAAACCAAAAGAACATAAGGACTCTTTTATCCTAAGTACATTTTCACCCCTAATTTGCTTTATGATGTATGCCTTTGCTTTTTCCACGGAACACATTATCATCCGAAACGTCTCTTCCTCGTCGTTCCATTATTCTTATACTAAAACATTGAACTTATATTTCCTACACTAGCTCATATTTTGTCATCGCACGCAGAGTTATCAAGTTTCAATAATTGTGCAGTTGTTACTCATCGAAGCATGACCAACATAATTGCCGCTCGTCAAATGCCGCACCATACACGCTCAGCTTCACACTACACACACCGACCGACGCGGACGGACAAAGCACCAACTCCAGATTGATGAGTGGAGTTATGGGTGGTTTTAATCGCAGCGATTACAACGTACGCATCAAGTTGATAATTTATTGCATTCACACTATATTGATTACGGGTCCACACTCCTTCCGCTCCATGTTATTTCTCCGGTGAAATGGAACTGCTTATTTATCTTCCGCAAACATGGGCTATTTTTTACTTTGATCATGTCAACAAAGGCTTTAGTAATTACCAAATATAATTCCCAATCTGAGGGATGTGGTGCAAAGAAAATGTCCATGTACCAATTAAAATGCGTTCTATACCTCATCATGTTTTGACAAATTTAATCGATCCATTATATTGTTTTGTAACCAGTAGACTTTTTTCAACAGGGTTAGTGAAGAACGGAGATCTTACGACAGATTATTCATTGAATTTTTGCAATTCTCTTAAACAGGAATAGGGAATTGTTAGAGGAATACATCATGCAGCGATGGACGATCTGGAGCCCCAAACGACACAAACTGGAAATCTCCTTTCTGCCAATTTATTGAGCCCGGACGTTTTCAGAAGTTAAAAAATACCCAGACATATGATCGCTGCAAAACCAGTCAGTGTTTCCCAGAACACACACATTGGGCACGTTTGCAGCATTGACTTCATTTGGTTGCTCGTGAGTTCGGTGAAGCGAGGTAGGAATTAAAATTTGTTCGGTATGCAAGCAGGTCTAGTGCTCTTTTTCTATGTAGTTTGAAACCCCTCTTCACCTTTTCACCCCGTTAAGCTATAATGTGACTCGTAACAGCGCGTCCGTTAAAATTCAAGAAGCGGAAGCTGTGATTGTGTGCATTTAAAAGCAATTATTATTTCATTTTTTATACAGTTCATATCATAATTGACGCGGTTATTAATTTTATCAGTTTATACTACTATTCAACGACGACCAAGTTAAGTACACGAACGTCTTTGGGGAGATTGTACGATAATGATTGAAATCTGTTGATTCCAATTGAAATTCGATGAAAGAAAATCAAGTGTTTTCACTCTCCGTTACCGGTGTGCTGAATACGAACTTCAAAGTAACCTCTGCGTCATAATTTTCTTTTGTTAGAATTGTTTCTTTGAATGCAAAATACCAAGCGTTTATTTATGACTACCAGCTCCCAATTTCAGTGTTCCATTCTGAAGGGAAATTAATATTTCGATCAAAGCTCTCTTTATTGATCCTTCGATAACACACGACTCCGAATGAAATTCTCATCACGAACGGGCTTATTTTGTAACCTCAAAATCAGAACAGAACAGTAATTAGATATTCATACTCACCTGAACAAATGCAGCAGTAAGGTAAAAATACATCAATACTGCCAGGATCCGTGTTCATGACGGCGGTGTAGCGTACAGAAATCCTTCACCTTCAGAGCTGGGCGCAGCAGCGCCGCGGCCTGCGCTCTGACGCACCAGCACGTGCTCGCCTGATCCTCGAGGACAGTTTTTCCTGGACTTCTCCGGCATTTCTAGGGAAGCTGCCCAAACGTACGGCTACAAGATTTATAATTTAAAAGTGAAATCGAGCTGTCAAAAAACAGCGCTTGAATCTATGTCTCCTTGAATCTCATTTGCTCATAAAAGACATAAGGCATTTAATCAAGTTAACTGTCTCCAGAAGACTTGAAGTGCTGAAAGAGTGCTGTGGGCGTATCTGCGATAAGGCTTTACCACCTCATGAATTATTCCATAAATTATTCCATCTATTGCGGACACGAAGTGAGCTTATTCATGCATGTTTCGTTGAAATTATAAAAAATTTTATTGCCATCCTAAATCCATATTATTATGTTTTTAAGTAATTGTCACAGTTAATTATTTAATTATCTAATTGAATTAGCTAAGCTAATTGTAGATTAATTATACACAAATCATCATCAATCTTTGATTTCCATGCTTCTAAGAAAAGAAGCAAGAAGAATTCCTTTGCTTTTAACTTTTTGAGTGCTTCCTTACTATCGAGCTGTAATGCTTTAGTTGACGCATTATTCTCTATCTGTACATAGTGAGCGTAATAATTATTCATATTACTGAACTTCCACTGCCTTCTCGCTATCGTGAACAATGCAAATATTCGTGAGGTGTTTTCACAAGAGCTGATTTTAATTTTTTATTTTTCATTTCACAGAACCCATTTTTCAATTTTATTTTCTGCTTACTCCTAAGAGCTAAGTGGTTAATAAGTAATACTGCAATAACTTCTGAAATATGACTACTATCTCGGTATTGCAATTGGTTATCTACTATTGGTTATCTCAGTATTGCAAAAAACAGTAGTGAATCGCACATGCTCTTCATTTAGCTTTCCCAAAAAAAGTTTAGGTTAACTAACCATGTTCAAGAACACACGCGTTGTATACATGACGACTACATGAGATGCCTGGAAATGGATGTCACGAGAGCGTTGTGGAATATTGATGTTTTTGAGAGAGTTTTCATTTAGCGCTGCTCATTAGTGTTCAGTAACTAGTTAAACATTACCTGCGCGAGTCAGCTATTGCTTTCAAATGGGGCCAAATAAGGTGGTGCAGCGTTGGCGAGCATGACGAGCCCTTATATTATTGAGTGCGTAATTTTTGTGGTTGTCGTCGGCCACCTGTGCAGGCGTTACGCATTTGAGACAAACATAAATACAAGCCTCATAAACGCTGAGCGGAATACCGCTAAAATTGTCACTACTAATCCGATTCCATCATCGCTAGGCCTAAACCTATTGCTTTGTAAAACAAAGGGACTTGTTAAAGATCTTGTTAAATACAGTCCCAACACACAGTTTTTGCTTACTGTGGGTGTGAATTGCTTCAATACCTGTAAAGTTATTTACGCACTTTCAAAATTCGAACGGAAAAGCTACTTTGTCCAACACTGGTTATTTCTGACAGAGGTTATTTTTTCTTTGGATCTTATTCTGACATAAAATAATAAATTTCGAACGTTGTCATTCGTGTTGTGTCATTGTAAGTGATTTATTATTTCTTGAACCTAATGTGTTCGTAAATAAAATAGTTTTCAATATTCTTAACTCTGTCTCCGGTTATCGGTTCTACTATTGTAAACACATCACTATGCCTACCCATCTTTTATTCAATGATACTATTGCAAAGATTTTTCGGATTTACATTAACACGTTCAAATGTATTCGGGCTAGAGGAGTTCTTTAGCTTGTGGAAGTTAGATATTCTACTTTGAAAGGTGAAAGAATTTTATCTTCAGGGATACTAGTAGGTACAACGTCAGGCATCGAAGTGAGAGAGGTGTCTTTTTTGTCACCGTAAAGGGGGAGTTTTCGATGGCAAGTAATTTAAGACCATTGGGCCTTTACGGAGAATATACATGGTTGATAGGACAGGGAAGGATCGTGCAGCGAAGGGGTAGGCCGATTTACATAGAGCAATCTTCACTTTCGACGGATCGATATACATTGGCCCACACTTCGGACGAAAGTGGACGGTTCTTACTGAAAGCTACTGCAAATTAACTGGAACTGACCAGAGGTGAACGAGATCCCGACTGACAGTTATGAGCCTATAACATCAGATGAACGAGGACGCTGGATTACAGGGATGCAGATTAAGCTCCTCACTGCACCCGAGGGGAAACATGAACTTCCCAAAACCAGAGTAAAGCTAAAATTTTGGTTTATATATTTCTTTTGAAGGATTATTTATGTGCACGCTTGTTTACGGATTCACTTAGTGTTTTGATCTTCAATGGTTTTTTACTCACCTTGTTAACATATGACGTTCATACGAAAGATGCCATCAATTCTAAAAAATAATTGTCGGAGAAGATATAACATATTGTTCGATCAACGCTAATAAAATCAGCACTGCGATAGATTTCCCATTGTCATTGACATGATTATCATATTCTAATTGTGCTACTCTATACGCTGATGCGGAGAATTGTTTTTCGAAGAATGCTAAAGCCAAAGCATTTGTTCTGAATAGATGACATAACATACTCATTGTGTGTCGTGCCCGGAAGTAATGTGGGTGCAAGTTTGCTTTCTGCTCGGAAGTAAACAGAACATTACGATAATCCTATTTTGTGAGTAAATTTGGGTAATCGGAATGAATCATTTTTGACCGGTGAACACAGTCCAATTCCTTGACCGTTCGGGAAGAACATTACCTCTCAAATTAAAATCTTGAATTGTCACAGTAGATCACGCTTGAAGTTCTTCAAGTTACAGAAGCCTTAAGAGAGTTGAAGTTGACACAAAATCAATTTGATAAATGGCGGTATATGCAACGCAGACTTCAAAAGGACTTGAAAAAAATGGAAAGAGAGGACCGTCGAAATAAGCACAAAAGCTCACGAAAATTTCAGTTGAATTCCTTAGTGTCCGTTTGGTTGAGCCCTCTAGGGTTTTGATGTTGCTCAGCAAAGAAAACGTTAGATACATATATAATCCAACAAATTTTTCATTTAAATCAAATATCTTCAACTAGCAGTCATGCATCGTACAATGCCATGAAGTAACAATCTTGTGCTGTACGGCAAACCAGCAATCTTTTTACTATCACGTGGTGGTCATGTGCCTTACAGTGCCGTAAATTAACAATTTTTATGCAGTAATGTACCCTGTGTCAAATTGGCAATTTTGTACTTAAATATAGCGATCATGTACAGTACGGTATTGTACAGTAACGATTACGCATTGCTCTGTAAAGGAACGATGATCATATGTAATGGGGCAGTCAAGTCCTACATTTAGTGTACTGCAAAGAAGTGACCTTGTACTCTGAGAAGTGAACAGTAGCGATTATTTTTTGTACGCTTGAAAATATTAGGAAGTAAGAAATGACGATTCAAAACTTACGGCTTCATTGACACCGATTTCTTTTAGCTTCGAGTACGGAATTATCTGCTTCCAACCATGACTCTTCAACATTATTCAAGGATATCCCAAACATCAAAGCTCAAACGTCAATGTACGGGGAGACTGTCACCAGCGTTTCACCCTAATATGTTCGTCTTTCTATTTATTTTATTACATTCATTTATAAATATTATCAATCTTAGAATAACTTACAATGGGAATACATTTTTATATTTTTCTCTCAATATCTTGTACAACCACTGACATGGGTTATACTCGTTTTTGTTTATTAACTAAAGACTTTTGTAATGAGACACTTTAAAAGCAATGTAATTCATCTTATGTGTAAACTTTATTAGGCACAACCAGTTTTCCCATATTCATGTATAATGTTGTTGTTAGCCTCGTATTGCACTTTCTGTTTCTGATGCTCGTGAGTATATTATGACAATATTATTTAGGTATTCAATTTCATGAATTAATCTAACTGTCTAATCAAATATTTTGGTTAAAGCATTATATAAGAATCCTTTTCGTGTTTCTAACTCCGGGGAACTCTTTTGTGCCAACATTATTTATGCAGGAAATATCAGTTTATAGTGTGGTAAAATGAGGTTTAGGCCCACTAGTTTGGTATACTAGTTACCAGAGCTAGTTTTTTAAAAACTACACCTTTTTCACTTCAAATTAATCCGAGTCAAGTTCAATTTAATCCAAGTCAAGTTCAATTTAATCCAAATCAAGTTCAAATTAATCCAAGTCAANTCCAAGTCATATTCAAATTAATTGAACCCTAAGTTGAGTTAATGATTGACATAATCACTTGTTAATTTGAGCTTTTTTGTGTTAAATATGTATCTATTGGAAGTGATGAGCAAGATTGTCGTTTTTCCTTTTAGCAAGGAATACATAAAATTTTTGTAAAATAAACAAGTTGTAGTAAAATGTGGTAAGTATCCATGCAGTATCAGGAGGCAGAGTGTGATTCAGATCTTTGAGCGGTGTAAAAGATGCAAGTCAATTATAAAAACTTCGTATTATACTCCTCATTAAAGTTGTTTTAAAATTCTACATTGATGACAGTGTGCATACATTCAAATACTTAAGTTCAAAAGGGAATTTTTTGTTACACATACACATAGTTTCGAGGATTTATTTATACTTACAGATACTTATATGAGTGAAATTCCACTTTATCACATATATATATATATATATGAAGTCATATACATGCAAATACAAAAGATTACTACCGGACGATATGTATATTTAATCTTTAAAAAAATATACAAATTCGATTCACCGAGTACTAATGTACGATTCCCTTTTATTACAATTTATATGAGTACATTACTTCACAGATACATTCCTGTTTTAGCAAGAAAAATGTTGTCACTGCTCTCTAATCTTCATCTTTCAGTGCAGCATCTATCACTCTGCATTTTTCTTCTTGTGTTTTCTTGTATTTTTCTCTCTTTCCTCCTTTTCTTACTCCTGGGCGTATATTTTCTTGTTCATCTTCACTTGTTTGATGGTCCGTTGATTGGTTGTAGAGATCCATTAGGGAAGCGCTGATTCAAATTCAATGAGAAACACTTTTCTTCTATACTCCTATATTAGAGATATCGGTACATAAGATACTGAAAAAGGCATTTTTAAAGTTATTTTAAGAACCGGTAGTACGGAATACAACATTACGTACATAAAATCCAAATGTATTCCGATATATGTATGCAAAATTTGACTGTTATTAATTTTAATTTGACATGGATTAAATTGAACTTGACTTGGGTTAATTTTAATTTGACTTGGATTAATTTGAACTTGACTTGGATTAATTTGAACTTGACTTAGATTAAATTGAACTTGACTTGGATTAAATTGAATTTGTCTTGGATTAAATTGAACTTGACTTGGATTAAATTGAACTTGACTTGGATTAAATTGAACTTGACTTTGATTAAATTGAACTTGACTCGGATTAATTTGAAGTGAAAAAGGTGTAGTTGGTACGTAAGAATAAAAAGATAGTTCCCAAAGTTGACCTCTTAGTCTTAAGGCCCGTACACACTCTCAATCTTTTGCCCGGAGTTTGTGTTTTTGGCAGTCCGCAAACACGAACACAGATGAAAAGTTCGCACAGATTTCGGTTTGTTTGTGTTTTCCATCGTTTTGGAAAACACGAACACGAACTTTCGTTCAAGCAGCGAACACTCACTTGTTCATGTATTGTGGAAGGTGGTTTTGCGATTAAATTACTTGGTTTCTATGTTTTTTCCCATTTTATCGATTTAACTCTGTTTATGGTGCAAATGTATTTAATTGTAGGATGGCATGGATATTTATTTACCAAAATTAACTACGTAACATTGTTATTCCATGTTATTCAGCTATGACCGAATATGTTTGATTTTGATTTAATAGTTAATTTAATTAAAATGAACACTGAACAACTCGAACAACTTCACACCGACGAGCACTTAGTCTAGACGTCAGGACACGATTCGGAATAGTTCGTGTTTTTGTTCGCATTTTGGTGTGTTCGTGATTGACAAAAAGGTTGATAGTGTAGACGGGGCTTTAGACGCAGTTATTTAGATCCCCCCGTAATACTTTCAACAATATTCCCTGATATCACAAGTTCCTAAACTCGTAGTTCAATGTAAGTGAGCACTAGCGAGAGCATTTTTCCTCAACGCGTCGCCGGTATTGTGTTCTTCTTTTCATTACCTATATTTATATGCACTATCAAACTTAGATTTTATCTAAAAAAGGAAAGCAGTTTACGTTTTTCTCTCATTCATTTGTTTCGACAAATATTCACATGGGTATTGGGATACCAACGTGTGTGTTAATCAGTTAAAAATCTTCACGTTGATACTCTAAAAACTAATAATGATACTTGTATCAAATATCTCGGAAATTATTTGGTTTTCTTTTTTTCTTCCTTTCTTTTTTCTTGTCCAATGCGTCTGCCCTGAGTCGAAGAACTGGTGAGGATCTGCTGGTGGCTGCTGAAGTGGTGACGACTTGTGAGAGGAACAAACAGATAGAACAGTCAGTAGTTGGGTCATACAAACAAAACTGGCTCAGACAGTTGTAAACACAGAAAGACAAAAAATTGATGCACTGCATTGTTACCTACTCCTTATATTTTGCATTTTTTTTTCTTTCAGAGTTTATTTCTTTCAGCAAAATTATACTTTGCAACATTCTAGAAGTATTTATCAAACAGTAAAAACCTTTGTTGAGTGGAAATGAAAATTTGAATTTTTGTATTCGTCGAAGGAATGAAGACCCGTTGAAGTACAACTCAGTATTTGATAAAAGACGCATCATTGAGCGTCAATGAAATGAAATATCAACTTATGACGTCTTTACAGTAACTGGTTCAAAGATCAGAACGATATAGAAAATAGTAGCACAGTGGCAACAAGATAGCAAACCAGGTTCATTTCGTGGGAATTGCGGTAGGCCTAACATTTTGGATGACAAAGACAGGCGCTCTTTGAAAAGATTGGCGAAGAAAAAATCGGCGTCCGTTGACGCAAAGGATAACTAGCAAGTTTGGTGAAAGTTCAAAAACAATATCTCAAAGTGCTATGCGCCGTAAAATCCACCGAGAAGCCATTAGTATCTACGACAAATTGGAAGAAAAGGTTTGTTATTTACTCGAAAACCCCGAGATTAGAATGTTAAAAATTGAAAGCATCAAATGTGTTCCGATGAGTCAAGATTCGCCCTCTTTCAGAACGATGGGCATGTAGAGGTATGGCGACAGCCACGTGAAACTATGGATCCGTCTTGTCTTGCGTATGTGGTCTTCACGTATTTGGAGGCGGTGTAATTAATGCCTCGAGGCTATTTTGCCTGAAATGGGGATGGATCTGCCACTCTTTGTAATAACAAAACGAACTCACATGTTTATTTGTAAGTACTTTCTCACCCCGTATTCCTTAAACGAAATTATATTTTCCTGATGACAACAGGATGTTTCAGAACAAAGCTCGCATACACCAGGCTAAAAATGTTCAAGACTGATTTATTTCAAATGAGGGAACATTTGAACACATAGACTCGCCACCACAATTTCTTCACTTGAACGCCATTGAGAACTAATGAGGGAGCTTGAGAGGAGCCTGCATGACTCATCGCCTTTCCTTCAATTTGACATCTTTGAGAGACGTGTTCCTTCTATTATGGCCAAAAATCAAAGTGGAGAGGAACCAGAATTTAGTAGAATCAGCACTATGTAGGTTGGATGAAAACTGTAATTCAAGTAAGAGTCGGGCCAGTAGCTTACTAGTAAGTTTCTGAACCACACCACTTTCATGGCCTCTGACCGCATCATGAACGATTGGCGGAAAAAAGGAAGGAATGAAATCATTTAGCCAATTTGAGGGGTAGACCCAGAGCACTAGCCAACAATTAATTTTATTTTAACGTTGAATTTTCAACTGTTCTTTAACATGTACATGCTATCACATAAAATATGAGAAGCAGTGGTTACTGTATTGTGCTATTTAATAAAATGAGAGAGGAAGTAGGATGCATAAAAACTAATTAGACCGACGAAGGATAAACAATAAACTCGAAATATAGAGCTGATAATTAATAAATTAATTGCAATCCTAGCATGTAAAGAAATCGTCCTTAAATGTAAACTTGATTCTCATCTCTTTTTTTAAAAAGCTTTAGACAGTGTAAGAACATATTCCTATGTGAAAGTGAAAATGAAGCTAGCGTCTGTTTTGAGAAAACAGATATCTTCAAAAGAAAAATGAGTGTCTCAACAACCGTGAGAAATATCATTAGAAAACAACGAAAAATATCAGCCAATGCTAGTGGTAAAGAGTCTCTTTTTGCTCGATATAAAGATTGTGAATCACTATAATCAAAGCTCAATATCGCCAGTGAATCTTCTATAACCCTAAAAAGATGATCGTAAGGCGGTGAAAGTGTCCCAAAGAATAAGACTGACGCAGTTCCACTTGGGTAGTTCTGCGACATTTCTACATTGAGTTATTGGGCCTTCTACCATGGTAGCAACCCATCCCCGTAGGTTACAACTGGATTAAAGTCACAGTGCTGCGCAATCGACGCCGCCTATTCCCGAGAGGACTCAAAAATGATCTTCAGCGTGCTCCGATCATGAGCAATGAACTTTAGAACAGTTGTCAAAAGTCCATCATTTCGTTGATACGATCAGTGAGATTGGTACCGATAGAATGAACCAGGATCGGCGAAGAATCGCCAAGCGATGGTGCCTTGAAGAAGTCAAATAAACTGTCGAGTGTACTTTCTGTGAAATTCCTGGTGGTCCTGGCGCTATCATTCGTTTACTGAGGACGACGGTCATATGCAAGCGAATCAGCCTGAGGTTGATGCACACAAGTAGTCGGCACTCGGGTTAAATGTTGATCGGGATGAACCGCTTTCTCGCCCTACTGGAAAGCTCACAACTTGCCTGTGTTGATGGAAGATTTACTGATGTGAAATAATCTGTGCTAATCTTCAGTTTGAAGCCCATCATAGGAACGTTCAGAAGAAGAAATAACATTGCTTGGGAAGACAACGCAGTATATTTTTCTTGCGTATTAAATACTCAAAACCTAGAGTAATTTTCCTTTCTTCACCAACCCTAGACTGAGTTTTTTCAAAAGTTTAATAAGGAATTTAAAAAAATTAAGTAGGCCCTTATCATATCCCTCATCAGGGTGGAAAGATCTATGAATGCAATACATTCAACAATAGATGATCATTTAGAAGCAATTTTTACTTCCCGTGCATGTGATTGGAGCTGTGCATGACCCACAAAAAAATAAAGCGCACGGTACAGTCTATGCACCGAAACGTTTAAAACATAACTTAATCTAGTATTAAGTTTGATTTTAGTTTTAAAAATTACGTTAAAATAACATGAATGGTACCCTTCCAGTGCTACCCTCAGTTTTGATTGTCATTGAGTAAAATAAAATCCATGGGTACTCAGTAGCTGAGGCCAGAGTTCTCCCATGCTTCCCTTACGAGCCTCTTATCACTGAAGCGTTCGCCGCACTTAGCTAATTGGCTGGACTGCGCATGAGTCGTTCTTCACTTTAGAAGATGATAACGTTAACATTCATGATTCGAATATGAAAATTATATCAGCTATCTCGTCGCACTTTGCCTGGCACGCTCTGCTCTGTATATCGGGGTCATAAAATCATTTGCGAACGTATCTTGATGTTACGAGTGTTATCTTCTAATCTCTTACCCTGCAATAGCTTCAAGCACTCTACTGCAAGAGGAAACTCCCTTAATTTTTGCACTATCGGTTATAAATGACCCCTTCTAAGGATACAATTTATGTTTGTGTCTTTGTTCTCCCGAATATTTCCAGATTATAAGAGTTACGAACTCTGTAATTCGCTCGCGTTTGGTTGGGTTTAGCGCAGTGTACGCATTAGCGGCGTACGATTCCTTGTGATACCGCTCGAGCAGTTTACGGTTCAGGGATCACGATATGCTTAACCTCATCCATTTTCCATCGATCGCTTTGTATATTCATGATTTGGGTTGCGAATTCAGTGCGAGGCATGAAAGCAGTTCGTTTTGGACTACGCCTTCAGCAGCTGAACTTTTCAAGGAAACTTTTGGTTAGAGCATAAGAAAAAAAGGCAACTCCAAGTAACTCAAAATTACTAAAGCAATGAATTATGAAAGGAATATTGCGTCTTAAGCATTATGACATCAAGTATTAGGCCAATAAAAGGAATAATACTATATGCATCCAAATCTGGCAATATAAAAGACATGTTATGCTCATTGAAGACTAAAGTTCATATTCAATAAAGCACTGAATATTTACAACCGACAGTGGGTCGATGTATGAATATTTATGCCCTCCCACGGTACCACTAGAGAGATGATCGTGTTCGCCCACGTACTTTAGCACACTGAATTAACTAACACAGCACACCGTACTGAAAATGATAATTTACCAAAAACCAACCTAATTACACTGCGCACCGCACTGAACATGATGATTTTTCAAAAATCTAACTAACACTGCACACTGTACTGAAAACGATAATTTTCCATATCACCCTGGTACAGCAGCAAGGCGTGGTATCATCACTTACTGAACATCCCCTGAATTGCCAGTCCCGTCCCCCAGGAGCGTCCCACCATAGCCGCGTTGTGGTTTACGCGACCATTGGAGAGAGGCTGGCATCTCGCGAAGTACCCGTGAGGTGGGGCGCTTTATTCTGGTTGAACTTACTCGAAATTTTTTATTTTAAAAGAAGTTGAACTCCTTGAAATCTGTGTGTTTGTTCGAAAGTAGGTTTAATTTCATTAAGACTCATCTGACAACACCACTTGTTTTACTTTCTAATTTTCGTTATGGTTATTCAAATCAAATTATTACAGTAATTAGGAAAGTATATAGCTAGGTGTACAGGCGTATAAGCTATGCCTCTGGTTGTATAAATTATGGAAATTATTTCAGCTTAGTGTACATGTTACTTTACTACTCCCAAACTCTGTTTTCCATCATTATGCCTAATTTTATTTACTTTTGTTTCATTTTTTTCTACTACTTTAAAAACTTGCATCATTCACAAATTTGTTTCATTATTTTGTACGATGGTTATTAACATCTTGATCTCAAACCCCGCGTATGAAATTATCAAACGCTGTAATTCATCAGTTTGGTCTAACCGTTATTCTCGAAAATAACAATAATATTAGGTTTAATTTTTTTTTGGCTTCTGAACAACCAGATTTTCCTCATCTCTCAAAGTACTTCAAGTTCATTTGCCTTGTATTTTACGAATTTTAAATATCGCGGTCATTTCTCCCCGTCTTATTTGAGTTAATTTGGCTCAACTTTAAACATTTTCATAGTAAGGTTATGAATCAAGAGACAAAAACTAGTACACATGAGGTGGGGATGAGAAATTTCTGAAATGAATATAGCAAGGGTTAATCATTGAACGCTCAATTTTTTAACTGGCTCGGTTTGACCCAGACACGTTTTTTATTGATGTATCATTCGCGAGTATATTACGTTACAGAGAGGAAGGGTTCATACGTTTTTTAATACAATTTTCTACCCTCCGATGACCAGACCATAAAAGGTTCGTGAGGACACCGCTTGCGTTCAAGGATGTACCTCACCGCAACATCCACTTAACTTTTTACGTCGAGGGGTTTCCTCCACAAAATGTGCATGGCAACGGAACATCGTCGAGGGGCCAGTTCATTTGGTCAATAGCATGAAAGTGTCAGCAAAATTTTCGGAAACGCACGAGCAAAATTTTTCTTCTTCATTAAAGATAAGTGTACATATTTTCTCGTTCCATCATACTGTATGAAATGCTCTCACTTGTGCATTTCAATATTTTGAAACATGTCCAACTCGTGTTTTATTTCGTTTATAGAAATGAGGTGCACGTATAATTTGAAGTGCATTACTATTTTTCCATTTCACATGACTACCTCGGTGGTTCACTTCAACTAGATACATTGATGTGATGGCAAGCTAAAAAACTTTTTCAAGTGTACTATAATGATACTTACAAATCAGCTCTTCCTAACTGCTGCCATTCTGCACAATATAAGCCATCCCTCTCATGCAGAGGTCACGCTGAACTAGCGCACTCACCTAATTTTCCTTGTCGGTTGAGAAGATTTAATGAATACCTATTGCAAACGTGACCACTCATGGTATTATTGACCAAAGAAATTTACACATAGCGAGTACAAATAAAACCGCTAATTATGTTTTCAAGTATATTGTATAAAATTATAAAGTAAAATACAAGTTTTAAGCTAAATAACCGCTTATGACTTTGAGCAAAAATGTAGTAACTGAACAGCTTGTATGTGTGTGAAAATCCATTGCGTCCATGCGGTCTCTCACTACTTTTAGCTACACTTTTAAGAGTTGATCCTATAGATCATTACTAAGGCAATTTAATTCATGTTCTGATAGTGGAAATATAGAGTGTCCAGTCTGAAGTTTTCGATTTACAGTCCGTTCGTTGATAAACAACTAGAAACATCCATCACCCTCAAGTAATTGCTAAAGTTTTCAAATTAAAATCTAATTGAAAGCAAATTTGAGTATAGATATCCTGAATTTGAATATTGAACGCTAAGATGCAGTGAACAACGAAATAAACATGATTTACTATACGACTGTTCACGCTACGATGTTTGAGGCGTGTGGAGTTGCATACAGCAAAGCAACTGCTGTGCATACACATCATATTTTTAAAAAGCTTTTCTTGAAAATAAGGCAAAGGAAATCAAATGCCTAACACATAAAAATATTTTTCACCGACAGTCTCGTTCTTTTCCACCGGAGACAGTTACTGCAGAGAGATACTTGAAGAAGATACGTTTATGAAATGTGCATAGCCTCTATATCTTCCAACCATATTTGACCATAGATATCTGTACAAGGGTACATATAACTGTTTTATAGAAATTCTTTTTCGGAGTCACGTATTTTTTCCAGTGTATTCGTAACTTTATCGTCAGTCTGATTAATGATCATTTTTTTCATTTTCTTTTAATTGTCGCTTCAAACCAATATTTAAACTATGAAAAAAGTATCTACGATAAAATCGTATCAAATTTATCAAACACAGATGTAAAAAGCCCAGTTTTTCTCCTAATTTGATAATTTTTGCATCGTTTCAGTTGGACATTTTGAGTATGTGTTGGCAGCATAATATAGATATCTGAACTATGACCAGCGAAGCTTCCACCTTCCTCAAGGCTGAGCGTGAACTGGCAGTTATTGACCTGGTCAGAACACGAACTTTTTAGGTCGTCGAAAAACTTGCAAAGATCCAAGATTAATTGGATACTCGGGAGCTAATTATGACAGCTCGATATTTCGATCCAATAATAACAGCCGAGCTCTGCCTCTGCAGTTTTTAGTGCTATTTTTTGCAGTTGTTTTCATCGCATTTTAAGAGCCATTTATTGAGGGAGTGACATGGTCATCATTTTGTTTATTAACATTTGCTGTTCATTCATAATTTCACTAGTTTTAATTGAACTTCTTATATCACAGGAAAGCGTGTATTTTTCTCTCACTTTACGCCTTACATTTTGAATATTGTGTATGCTCGTATGTCTCGAGCGTCACTATTTTTTGATGCGTAGTTACTAACAGCTTTAGACTAAAGTGTGAATGACGAAATTTTCACAACAATCGCCGTTCTGAAAAAATGTACATTTTTTAACCCAAATTTACGTGGCTGTTCGATGATTATTTGACGCTGACGCACAAGCAGTGAGATATGCAAGTTATTCGTACACCTTTGATACAATCCGCAGACTACACGAATGAGGAAAACTAACAATTTTCACAGCAAATTCGCTAAGGTAAATCAAAAAATTTGAGGGTTTGTTGATGAGTTGCTGTAGGATTCATTTCATACCAAGGCAATGCGCTGAAATTAATAATTTTTTAGCTCTTCAGTTCGCTGTAACAACTCAAGCCCCATTGTAAAATACTTCCTGCATGTGCACTGAAAGCGGAGCATCTTTGCCGTTGATTGAAATATGTTCAAGTCGATTTCTGTGAAATGTTGTTTAAAGGGCTTATTCCTAGTTGTTTTCGTGCAAAAACTCGGAAATTCCTGTGGATACTGCTGTCGATCTTTAATTAATTCAAATTACTTACCATTTCCAGTTATAATGATTCCCTCATCCGCTAACTCACGGCGAAAGGACAAAACTCATAAGCTTCTGATGAGCTCAAAAATATGTAAAGATAAATAAAAGACTGTAGAAATAACAGACCTCTAATTCCCACGCAATGCTTCCACAACATTAATATAAGGCAAACATTTAACAATATTACTGAGCCTTCGTGACCGATAATCTAGGCTTTCATGCCTCATTGTTTAGATACCTGACGGTGTATATTGTGAGCGCTGGAGAGGAAATATCCCGGCAAAACGTTGGCCACTTTCGGTTGTTAGAGAGGCCGGATGCGGGGAGGGATTTTACGTCACGCACTTTTCTAAAGGCTCTTTACTTTCAAGGAAATGGAATCCTATCCCCCATTACAGGAGACGAATATAGATACTGACATTTGAGCGCTCCATCAAAAGGATTCAAACTCCGCTGCTGAATGGGATAATGCGGAACATTATTTTGGATCATCCTCATAGAATATCGATGATCTAAGACGAGGCAGACAAGGAAGTGTGCTCCTAGAACTTTGTTTGTGTTTAGGTAAGCAGAAGATTATAACTTTATTAGTGGATAGTTTCAACTCTCGAGTAAAAGAATATTATTTTCGGTATGTTGGTCTACTACCTCGTTATAATTAACCTTTTCTTTGCATGAAGTGAGCACGAATAAGGGAAATGAATTGCGAAATTTCATTAAAATATTTTCTAGCTCGTAAATAAATCCCAGGAACCTGTTTCAAAATTTCAACACATGTCTGAATGCCAAATAAATTTGTCGGGAAAAATTTCTTAGTTAAATTTAGGTTAAGCGCACGTGAAATTTTGGCACATGTGAAATAAGACATCTGTTAAATTTTGTGCGAAGTATTTAAAAATTCACCCGGACCAGAATGCTGGGATCAAGGGCGAAGAAACGAAATTTCTTAGCAGGAGATACATAATTTTCAACATCACATAACTTGCTGAATAAATACTGAAAAACTAGCCAATAAAATTGAAGAACTCGTAATTTTATTTGAGCTGTTCTTGCATGAGCACCAATAAACTAGAAAAAAGGAACATTGTTTGACTGGTGAACTTCTCAGGCAGTTTTAGCCAAACCAACAAAAATCGATTTAATAGATTGTGCTCTTCAGGATAAATAAAATCATTGGGTGCAAGCAGAACCTCAAGAAGGCGGCGACGTAGCGCGTGTAGCTGGGTGGTGGTGACCAGTGATCGGAAAATTGCAGTCCTCTCTTGCACGTGAAGAAAAAAGTTAATGAATCGGTAACTCTACATTTTTGAGATCGTCAACCTCAAAGAAAATGCTCTTTGTAAAATGGGATAAAGGGAACAGAGAGGTTTGTAAAACGTGTTAGAGGGAATAATGCTGTTTCCATGGAGTGCACGCATTGCAAGGACAATTTGCCAAGCCTTAGCTCACGCAGCTGCAAATTCTGCTGTAATGATGCTATATCATGTTAATGTTAATATCACAAATAAAAAACGTCACTTGGTTTTTTCAAAAACTTTTTTTTTTAAGAATTATGCCTACAAATCCACATGCTCTTCGTAACAATTGCTGAGCTTGGAATGTCTGGACATTTCTTCACCGTGTCAAAATGTAATTTATATTTTACCCATGGTTGCTGGATTTTTCTGCTCGCTCGTTCATATTGTCTGTGTACTTACATTTTTTCGAGTATCATATATCTACCACTGTTTTAGGTTTTGGGCTACGCCCAACTCACTGAGTTAGTTTAGCTTCTCTACCTGTTAATTACAGCAAACAGTTAATTGTGTTAAATTCTTCACGTTAGAGAAAATTCTCAGCTGTATCAGTATTATAGAGTTGTTAGTGGTGATGTTCATAACACCACATACGCTAAATGATATGCGCCTCTTTAGTTTCCCACCGCTGGGCATGGTAACGTTAGTGTAGCTGTAATCTATCGGGGTTGCCGTTAAGAAGGTGAACACTCAAGAATGACTGCAGCTCTATCCACGGGTAACACGAGCTTGTGGAGACGACACTCATTTCGGTATATGATACTAAAACATCGGGCCTACGATACTGGCAGTCCTAGTCAACATAGGAAATTCTCGCATTATCCTCTTCATTCTCGCTGAGGTCTGACGTCGCTACTCTTCACTCCTGGCTTCGAGCCTGTCCAGTCCCGAAGTCGCACCTGCGCAGTTTTCTCCAAGCACTTGAGCAACATTAATTTAATTGTTGAGAAATTTTCTATTTTGAGTAGTTTTCTCTACATTTTCATAAGAATTCTTTATTTTTCTTGGCCTATCTTTGCAAACATGATTTAACACGTACGCTTCATGAAAGCTTTCTTAATTAACGTTATTTGGTTTGGTTTTCAAATAGCTTCAAAGAGTTAAGGTTCATTTTAGTGTTTACATAACAATATCGACCATCAGTATAAAAGCAACATCAAAAAACAAATAAGATATAGCAAAAATAAAAAAAGACAAAGAACTTGAGACACTTATGTTTCCATGAGGAAATACAAAATGCATAAAATTTAGTCCTGTTTTGCTTCGGCGAGTTACTGCCTTCGGATGAACCTTTCCGAGAAAGGTCGTCTCGAGAGGCAGTTAGTTTTGAGAACTGCGGCCTGGGCGGCGATACATTACAACACGAAGGCCTCACCGTACACGAGCAACATTAAACTTCTTCATTTTTTAATTGCTAGGCTCGTATGCGCTTTGAATTTATCAGTAACATTTGCAAACTTGTTCTTAAATTTGATTTTGCCTTCAATGTTATATTACTTTCCGTTGTTTCCGTGGAAAATAAATTCGAACAAGTCGCAGGATGCCGATAACTGTACATTCAAAATGCAATACAAAATTGATGTTCTCAAAACGTCCAAAAATTTTGAAAAATCTCTAGTATTGAAATCAGCCAAGAATGAAAAAAAAATCATATTCTAGTGCTAAGACTTATTGAACTATTGAACGGATAACTTTAACAAAAACGAATAATTTCATCTGAAATGAACAACTTTAACCAAAACGGATACCTTTATCTATAACCCTATTTACTAATTCTGCAAAGGTCTTTCCATAAGCTAACAGGTAAAATGAGCACCATTTGTATAAGTTAGAGTGATTAAAACTTTCCTACGGTATGAGTTGGAACTTAACCAACGCATCGAGCGAACCAGTGGCACGGTTGTAGTTCTCACTCAAGGTAATGCCGCCTGTAGATGCAGGAGGCACCACTAAAGGTGTCGTATTCGCAGCTGTCGACGTCACCAAACTGCCCCAGAGTTGTGGGTGAGCTGCAGGTGAACTCGATACGACTGCTAATATCTTAAAGCCAGCTCGGTGTAATCCAAGTACTTTGCCATGAAAGATTTCTTTTGAAGTTTCCCGTGCAACATTTTAGGTACATAGGAAATCTTAGTATGTAATATATAAAAAGCATTAAGTATGACAGTCACCGTCGTTCATTTTCAAAATTTATACGAATTAAGCATACTAAAAGCGTCTTCTTTTGATAGCGATGTTAATTGTTTCCCGGAGAGAGTCCACCCTACTTAAATTAGCCCCTTCGTGCTCTATTTTGAGTCAGTTAAAATCTTACTCGATCTCAGCTTTCGACAGCGAATTATTTTTGCTTGATCTAATTGCATCAATAAAATTGTTTCACAAAAATTTAGAAATCCTTTTTCAAAAAAGCACGCTTATACGGTGAATTACGGAGTGAATACTGTTACATTAAGTTAAAAAATCATGTGCGTTTTGAGAGAAGTGAAAGATTGCTACTTCTGATCTGCGAGAGTATTCATTTTCGAGATTTTCATGAGAAGCACAGCTGAAGTGAGCCGCAAAGTTTGAAATAACTTACAATTTTTCCTCTCTGTCGC
>JACJUY010004719.1:0-10934 GCA_014220935.1 Platorchestia sp. MABIK
CTCATGCAGAAGAGTGCAATGTTCCGGTCTCCCTAAAGGATTTTAAAATCTTGGCCGGTACCTCTTGCAGAACAGATCTGCGCCTTCTCGAATCTTTGCATATTTACAAAAAGAAACCTATACTAAACGACACCCAAAGTGCTTTCACATGTTGTCAATACCTAATTCAGCTACTCAGTTTTTCCTCTTATATTATTTTACCGTTGTTCTTGTTTTTTCAAAGTTTAGATTTTTGTAGAGACTTCTTTAGTGCATTAATTCTTCCTCTTTTGGTTTCGTTTTACAGAGAATTTTTTTGCTGAAGATGAACAGTTTGTCCGAAACGCTCAGTTATATTTGATCATTTTTAATTGAAATGACTTTACGTGTAGTGATTTTCGCCTTGCTTTTTTTTCTCAAGCTTAGAGTCATCAGTGCTGGGGTTATTTTAAAGCATACTTTTTACAAATTTTAGTTCACGTATGTTATATGTTAGTCATATGTTGTATGGATATAGGAAAACGAAAGAACATTTAAAAAAAAAGTAATTTATTGAAATAATTTCTCTTGATATAAAATTTTATTTGGTTGGAAAAGAAAGTAACTAATTTGATAGATGTACTTCGTGTTGTTCTCGTCATAGCCTTGTGGTTTAAGGACCTGCCCTTCCGTAAAGGCATCGAGGGTTCGAATCCCGGCTTTGGGTGGCGATTTTCTCCGTATAGAGTATAGGGGATAAACTCAATGCATAATACCCCACTCTACCCATGTGTCTGAAATGAGTACCGGTCTTGATCGGGGAAAAGCGTCATGGCATCCTGATGTTAGTTATAAGGCATTTGAAAAACCAATTTACAAGATGATATGTATCATCTTGTTTGGAAATGAGGCATCCTTAGATGCCGATGTTTGTTTTAAGGCGGACGCAAGAAAGCGAAGAGAGCATTAAGGCTTTTCAGGGCCTCGCCGTCCCTTGATATATGTAAAAGGCTGACTGCGCTGCACTCATTGTTGCCACTTTATCTATGTACGTATAGAAAATAAATAAGAAGCCAAGAAGTAATTGGGACTTGGAGAAATACGCAGATTGACTTCGACTTCATTTTTAAGAGTTCGTTACCTAATAATAGACCAACGAAATAGCTTGTTCGGTAGAATGTCTCCTTGAAACAGGAGCTAACTGGTATCGACCAGTAATTTTTCTGAACGTAAGGAACGTATTTCACAGGTGTTAGTATGAAATTTTGAAGTTCCTCGAAAGTTTGTAATTATACTAAAGTTACAGATGAAAAATAATTAGCATAATTCTCATTCAACGCGAGGCGCTTAGTACATTTTTTAGGGAAATATATTGAGCTGAAGAATCGCTATGAAGTACGTTATTGAAGAAATAATCTGACTTAGTATTCCAAAGGACACCTTTTGAACAGTACTTCGTCGTATCTCGAATAGCAGATCAAAGTTGCTCGAACTGCATCTTATTAAGTCTCGAAACTTAATTGCACTTTNTCTTTCAACAGTTTCCGCTGTGCGTTCAGAAACTTTCTTCCCAGATCTTCCTTTGTTAATGTTTCTCACAATAAACTGGGATTGGTACTTTTGGAAGTTCCTCTGATTCCCAGAGAAGTTTCATCATTTCTGCGATGATGAACTTGCGTTGTTGAAGAGTCAGTTGTGCCATGTTTGCTGATTACAATAATCTTCTCTCCTGCATCCTTGATGTCTATGCTTATTTGGAGGGTATACCAAATACGTGAGAAAACATTGAATTCTGTCCTTTCGGATGTTCTATGTTATAGTCTCCTATTTCATTTATTTAAAAAGTTATGGGAATTTAAAAGGTATACATATTTAGCAGCCACCCTGTATATTCTGAGACTTTGCTGTCCAGTTCAAATGCTTTGACGTACTTAATTCGTTTTTCCTCAATGGGTACGCACTTTACGCAAATCAACGTAAAATCATTTCGCTCACTTAAAACTATAATCAGCAAATTTAAAAAAATTCGGTTCGCATGAAAATTGAACATGAATAAAATTATGCTGAACAGAGCGAGTAAATGAGTTAAAATGTATTTAAATGTTTTTAATTCAATTGCTCTTGAACAAAATAAAATTTGAAGTCTTAATACATGATTAACGAATGTCGATATTTCCTTGATGTGGAAATCTGCGATTGAAATGATAAATTTGAGAGTGCATGCAAATGCAGAAGACCATCTATTGAGAGTGAAGTCGGCGTCGAGGGTGGCAAGCTGACGTCCATGCACTACTGATACTTGCACGTCAGCTCACGTACAGGGCGGTTATAGCGAAGTTGCGTTTTGTACCTACATAAGTTCCCACAATTTTTGGACACTCTCTTTTCAAAAGACCGTTTTGAAGGTCAAATTGATAACGTTCCCCAAGTTCAAAGATAAGCATTAACTATTCTTCAAAAATATCCCAATTTTGAAAACTATACACATCGGTTCTCAACTGAATGCCAGGGATGCAGTCAGGCGAAGTGACAGAAAAATAATAATAAAAAATGGAGCAAATGATGAGCAAGGCAGGTGCCAAGAGTGGCCGGCCCTGGCTGCGCACGTGTCGCAAAAAACACGCTAAGAAAGCTTGGCACCAGCCGCAGTGACGTGAGGGCGGCGAGCTGCGCCAGGTGACACAATGCAGGTGATGGCAGGCCGTCACAGCGAGCGAGAAGTCTGGGCACGACAGCGCGCTCTTGTCCCCTCGCTTGAGCTCGGGTCCGAGGTCCAGCGAGAAAATTGATGCTCCTCTCAGCAATAAATAGTCATGGCCGCTTAGATGACAGTTTTGCCAAGATGTAAGATTAAGAACATGTCTGCAATAGACATATGAAAATATTATGCTTGGTATAGTCCTGCAACAACGGGCTTACTTAATGCGTTTGAATGTTGGGTAACATGGGGCAGCGGGCTCCCCCCCCTTTTTTTTCGAAGTGAATTTTTGAGAAAGTTACCATTGATATTAGGTCGTTCTAAATTTTTTAAAATTCTACCTCCATTGGGGAATATATGGTATGAATTATAGGCCTGTAGATTAATTCAAATTGTCGTTAAAAATTATTTTCTAAAAAAGTGTCAAAATGGGCTCATTGCCCCGACCCTGGGGCAATGGGCCCATGGGGTTGGGGCAATGCGCCCACCCTCCGGACTCTTTAACCTAATTGTGTTTTTCTTATATTTTAATAATAAAACATTTGACAGTTCAACACAAACGAAGCATATTTAAAAATGTTTAATTCATCAAATTATTAATGACTAGAAAAAACATTTCCTTGACAAAAAAAATATATCCTTGACTAGAAAAAAAATCTATTAGAGTGCGGAAAACAACTAATACCGAGAAAAGCTTATAATTCAAACAATTGCTAGTGCAATGAAAAAACAATGAAGATAATACTATATCAATGATCCTATTCACAATCGCAGTTTTGACAAATATACCTTTGATCACCATCTGTACAGTCTTGATGAGCCCATTTTGAGCACGCCATACATTGGATCCATTTCTCTCTCGACCGACTATTTGCAAATGGCTGCACACCCCGCAGGGATTTTTTACTTGCTCATGATTTCAGCCAAGACCGTAAAAACTCATCGATTTTTGACTTATTAACGCCAACAACTCGTCCCAAACTAGTTGATAAAGGAATACGAATGCTTAAATTATGTCGAATCAGAAGATTATTCATCCAATCACTGCCAGCCATTTTGGTTTCTTTGTTAAATGGGTGTTTTCTATCTTGTCGATCAGCAACGTTGAATATAATTTTCCTCGCATTTGTGCATGTTAGTCCGCACATTCTTTTTTTATTTCTTTAAAGCACTCAGCAATTACTACATCAGCATCTTCAGGGAGGGATCTGCCGTACCTCCCTATACGAGGGACTCCAGGTTGTCTCACCTAACCGTCTTGGTGCCTTCGCAACGTTTTTCTCGGTATTTTGAACTTGAACTTGTGAAGTTCAGTGATTTACCACTTTGAATTTCCTGCAAGAAATGATGGTGCTCAATTCGAGAATAATTGACTATATTGATTCTCCTTTTATAATTGCACACCATGTTTTATTTGTAAAATAAGATAAGGTGACATAAATAATTAGAAAATACACAAAACTTCACAGAGGGGCAATGAGCCCACCATGGGCGCTTTACCTCGAGTGCACCCTGGGCTCATTGTCCCACTAGGTACCATTTTAATTGAACTTGTGTCAAAATTTTATTTTAATAGCTAATGGCCTCAACTTAATGTAAAAATTATCCTAATAAACAATACTTTCAAATTATAATTCACAGTGTTTTAAATAGCTTTAAATACAATGAGTAAAAATAGTTTAATTTAGCAGTAAAAAAACTTCTAGTTGGGCTAAAACAGTTAACGCTAGATAACTCACCAGAACAATTTTCCAGCTCAATGCCAATCAGAACGCAGAGTCCCAGTGAAGTGGTTGAACGACACTAGAGCGCAAGCGGCAATATCTGTCATACTTATCGAGAAACCCGCTATGGGCCCATTACCCGCAGTGGGCTCGTTGCCCCATGTTACCCTAAGAAAGAAATTCATTAAGTCAATGCTACGCCTTCTTCCAAAAAAGTGATCGCTACAAAAAAAACATTGCTTTTACAATAAAGTCCCCATTCCTGCACTTTAGAACTCTTAGACTCATTCTTCAACCAAGTTTTGTCCAAACTTCAATATTCAGGATGACAATCTCTCTGTGAGGGAGAAATGAAGACTGCCAGACGTTTTCTTCGAAAGTAATTGTAACTCTGTTTTCTTTCTTATCATTGCATCACTTTAGTGACAATAGCGAATCTCCTATAGTTAACAATTAATTAGTTCTCACGGCATATTAAGGTGTTGTTTCTTATTTGTTGGGGTAAATTTATACCATACGAACAGGATGCGTTTACTCATAGTTTACAGACGACACGCAGCGTAGCTAGTCCTCAACCATTTGAAAGCTCGAGAGCGTCTGTGTGACATTTCTTCCTCTTTGTCATTAGGACGTCTCTTCGTCAGTGACAAGTCTCTTCGAACGGGAAACATCTCTTCGTCAAAAGGAAGTCTCTTCGTCAGCGGAAAGTTTCCGTCAGTGAGCGCAAGAGCCATAAGACGTCTCCTCTTTGTCTGCCTATGAAGGCAAACGGTGGCACACACTGCATCAAATATTCAAGGTACTTCCTCGCCAATAGTGATGCTCATTTCTCGTCGTTAATGAAGTAAATGATAGCCAAAGTAATAAAGTAAATTTTAGAAGATGTTACATACTTACTCTCGCCATTCAATGATCGTTTGAAGAGACGTCAGAGTACATGTGGAGCTCGTGTTCTATGGTTCATCATACATGTGAATATTTCAATATCAGTATTCCCTAGCGTCAATTGTGTGCAGTTAGCCCTCAAATTCCCCCACGTCACTTTAATTGTAGTGATTGTAGGCTGAATGAAGCTAAGATTAAAGTTTTAGAATAGCCAGCACATTTTAGGCCTCAAACTAATTACAATTTCGTGACGAGAACGAATAGTCTGCGTTCATGTAAGACTTCTAAAAAATTCCAATCTTTTTGCAATGATAAAAGGACCATAATTTTTCATTTATACAAATGATCCTGGTGAAAAACTTCAATTGTTTAAGGGTTTGGCGGATATACCAATTGTAAAAGATATAGTAGTTGATTATGGGTTTTGAACACCTATTGGCTTTGTGTATTAATTGACTGGATGTTTTTCGATCATACGTGTAAATTTCTTGTTATTTTGCTCACAAACGTAAAGTTTCGACTGTATTTTTTCCCCCATCTACANTTTAGAAGATGTTACATACTTACTCTCGCCATTCAATGATCGTTTGAAGAGACGTCAGAGTACATGTGGAGCTCGTGTTCTATGGTTCATCATACATGTGAATATTTCAAAATCAGTATTCCCTAGCGTCAATTGTGTGCTGTTAGCCCTCAAATTCCCCCACGTCACTTTAATTGTAGTGATTGTAGGCTGAATGAAGCTAAGATTAAAGTTTTAGAATAGCCAGCACATTCCAGGCCTCAAACTAATTACAATTTCGTGACGAGAACGAATAGTCTGCGTTCATGTAAGACTTCCAAAAAATTCCAATCTTTTTGCAATGATAAAAGGACCAAAATTTTTCATTTATACATATGATCCTGGTGAAAAACTTTAATTGTTTAAGGGTTTGGCGGATATACCAATTGTAAAAGATATAGTAGTTGATTATGGGTTTTGAACACCTATTGGCTTTGTGTATTAATTGACTGGACGTTTTTCGATCGTACGTGTAAATTTCTTGTTATTTTGCTCACAAACGTAAAGTTTCGACTGTATTTTTTCCCCCATCTACAGAGTTGGAAGCATTCACAAATTTCATTTATCCGACATAACTAGCTTTTGAACTACTGAATGGCAGAAAAGGGAGCGTTAATGCAAAGGTAAAATTCTTTCTGCAGGCACTGAACGTAGACCCGAGTAATTTTCCACTGGCAAGTATTTCTTTGAACGAGAATTAAAAATTTAGGTTCCAAAAAATTCTTAAATTCAGAATCTCTGAAAGTAAAGTTTTGCATTCATAATATAGTACCGCGTGCATTGCATTTTGCAATCAATTATTCTCATGAAAATCACTTATCATTAATAGAGAAAACTTATAAACTTTAAAAAATTTATAGGTATAAACTTATAAACTATTTGTATAAACTTATAAACTATAAGTATAAACTTATAAACTATAATTATAAGCTTACCAACGGTAAGTATTAACTTATAAACTATAAGTATAAACTTATAAACTATAAGTATAAACTATACTTATAAACTTTAACATTAATAGAGAAAACTTTATAAACTTAACTTTCATTATAAATGATGAAATTTAACAGTTTTGCTGTTGATTTGTCATTAATGACAATTCCGCATCAGCTCATAATAAATGCACAACCTTCACGACAAGGAAAGTTATGCCAAGAAATGCTTAATGGATAACAGATGAACTAAAACAGCTGAGCAGCGCTAAAAAAATACCTGCGAGAGTACAAACAATAAAACAGACTGAACTGTCTGAAAGCTATAAAAACATCAGAAGAAATCCTATGGAGAAAATTCAACGAAATGAATCAAGACCACTTCCACAAAGAACCGTTAGCGGCAAAATGAAATCCAAAAACAACGTGGGAAATCATTAGAGAAGTTGCTCAGTATAAAAACTCAGAATACAAAAGAATTTTGACCACCCCTCAAAAACGACGAATGATTTCAATACTTTCTTCTAAAAAGTTAGCGACGAAGTTTTCAATGAAGTGTCTAATCACGTTCCAAACACACCTACAGGTACTCATCAAAGCAAGATTTCATCCCCTAATCCGAAAATCAAATGAATACCTAGGCTAGTCAGCATGCCAGATATACGGATAATTTTATGCTCGCTAAAAATACTGAAGTTGTAGGACAAAATGGTATTAGCCTTCAATATATATGAACAAAAACAGCTTTCCTGTTAAAGCATCTTTGATTTGTTTGATAATGAATACATCTATGGCCATAAACAAGTTTCCTAGACAGTTAAAACTATCCATCATTAAACTATTGCACAAATTTGGTGATATCAATAGAACATCATATTACAGGCCAATCAGTTTCAAACCTGTAATGTCCAAATATTAGAATAAGTAATGACAAAATGCTTTCGTCTCACGTGGATGAATCCCACCAACTTCATTGCAATCAATAGGCTTACAGGAGGAACACCAGTAGTCAAGATGCTTTACTGAACATCACAGAAAAAGTGAACAATGATAGAGAACAAAAAAATTAAATTCTCTTACTACTGCCTGATCTCTGCGAAGCGTTCGGCAGAGTTGAGCATGAAAAAATCCAGTAAAAAAGCATCCAACCTCAGAATAGATGCGCAGTGGTTTGAAAGCCATACCCACTGACCCGCTCTAAACGGGACACATTATTTTTGGAACAAAACATGCTATCAGAAAATCTCCAAACCTTACGCTGACGTTTGGTGACGATATAATCGAGCCTCGATAAAGTAAAACCCTCAGTGTTTGCTTTGAAAAACACAACTTTCAAACTAAATGTTAAAACAACATGCATCAGAATTAATAGAACCTTAATGTTTTTTCATCGTATTGGGACACGGTTGATGAAAAAGCTAGATGAGATGCGACTCAGTCTTTAGTATTTTCGCGTTTGAACTATTCTTTACTATTCTGTTTGGACTTTTCAGCTAAAGTGCGGTGCAAAGTTTATATCAGGAAACGCCAGTATGAAACTCCTATCGTAAGAAAATACAGCTGGAAGATGACCCTCAATACCAGAAAGTTTCTACATTCATTTAGCCCAACAAATGTTCTCGTCTCACTACCTCCCTCAAAGTAATGAAGACGTTGTAAATTTTCTCAGCCAATATTCCTTACAAAAAAATCAAATCGAATGTATGATGTCTTAGTTAGTTACCGTTCATCTGACCTGTGTTTAAAAACTCTTTGTTTCTGTAGCTCTATTTTGGAATAAGCGTCCCCTGCGTCTTAGAAACTCTCAAACTGTAAAAGAATGCAAGGCAAACGTGTCACGCCATTTTGCATTTGCATGATTGAGAAAAACCTACTGCAACATTTCAATGTGAACTCACACTAAACGATCGACCTTTTCCTTAAATTTGCTCCCTGCGACTTTGAGGTCACCATTTCAAACCCCGTGAAGCTGAAATACCTATACTTGTTTCAGTTCATTTTATGCCATTTGTTACCATTCCTACCACGAAAACCTCACACTTACCCGTAAAGAGCAGTCGATTATGAAACCACAATTAGATTCATTTGTAATTTATGTGCAGAAATTTTGCCGCTACTTGTTATTTTTAAGCGAAATCAATCTGTCACCGTGTTTTGATTTTATTTCATGTCCCCATATCTGTATATTATTCTCGGGAATACCAGCAAATGAGAAACCGGAAATTTTTATTGTTATTAATAGGTCTGTCATAAAATTAGAAACGAAGGATGCCTTATTCTTATCAATCAAGCCTGATACACACCATCTTGTACATTGGTTTTTCAAATGCCTTTTAACTAACACTAGGACGCAATGACGGTTACCACCGGTCAAGCTGGTACCCATTTCCGACACCTGGGTAGAGTGGGGAATTGCGGCTGAGTTCTCCCTTTTCCCAATGGGGAGAAATCAGCGGGCGACACTGCCGGGATTCAAACTGCTGACACCTTCCCTTAATGGGTGCGTTTTTAACCACTCGACCACGGTGACTAAAAAGCCCGTTTTTAAAGTTTTATTTTTTCTTTCAACTACGCCGAGCAATACAATCAATCGTCAGTTCGATGTAACAAGTTGAAGCGTTCATTTTTTGCGAAAAAACTACGACTGAAAGTCATGACGATTACATTTGCCAAACGCTCTGTGACCAGTTAGTATTGAACTGGCAATCAGAAAAACTTAGATACTTCATTAAATAAAATTATAACACCTGTTCACTGTTTCGAATAGAGATTTGTTGCTACCTCAGTAAGCATCACTCGTTTCTGTTTCCTAAAATTTTAACAGATAAATGAAAATAAGCGTTATCTGAGTTGATGATTTATTGACAAATCATCTCACTCATCGTGTGATGAACAAGCTTTGAAATTCATTTCTACGTGTATATTTGTTTAGACGTGCGTGTTTGTGCTATAATTTTTATGAATTATTTTCATTTCTGTGGGTATATTTGTTTATTTGTTTAGACGTGCGTGTTTGTGCTTTTTTTGGTCTTTTGGTCTACCTTTGCTCATTACTTGAAAATCATTACGGGCCGTATTTTTGTCCGTTACGGTAGTTTTCAGTTTTTTTTTACTTCATAGCAAAGATTCTCCGAGGTATTCTTCAGTAGTATTTGAAGTTTTTAAAAGCTCTCAGTTTTCTTGCTTAGGATAAGATATCCAAACGAAAATATTTATATTGTTTCTCACAATAATATACTTAACTCCCGACACGGCTAGTGAACACCTCATAAAGGTTTGTCTATCAATTAAGGACCTTCATATTAAAAAAGTTTAAATCCAGTTTATTGTAATTCATTTCATGGATCAACATTTTTAGAAATAAACTATTTTTAACTGATTGAAATATCAATCAGTATTCTATCTGAAATAAGCTCACTCTTACACTTTGATAATGACTAAGTCAGTACCATGCTACTAAAGTAGGTGTAGCAGGTCACGACTAGTTGACTTATTGAGTCTATCAGGTAAGTAACCTTTAAAATCTTGATTCGTGCACGTTGGAAGTGTTCCTCTACAATAAATTGTTGTCGTGCTGTTGTATTGGAATGTGTTGAGAGATTCCTCAGATGCTGAGAACAGAGCTCATAGCTTCACGGCAAATCGTTCTCCTGCTGTTGCCACGTGGACATCGCAGGCTGTGCTTGTAGTCCTACAGTGTCTCACTGGCCGTTCATTGACGGTGTATTGGGTTAGTTTGATCGGGTTTGTGTGATTTATCGTCATCTAACAACAATAATTACGAAGTTTATCAAGTAAGTACTATGCAGAGAACGTGGAACACTTTTGTTCAGTATCTGAGAGTTTCAGATAGTTAATGCAGTAAGTGATATTGTAGCAAATGTTACAGCAAACTGTAGTACGTTCAGCGTAGCAAGCAACATCAGTGTGAAGGATAGTAGTGTGACACATGCAGTAGGTCGCTACTGCAGCAAATATATGCAGCAAGTCACTACCGTAACATATGCAGCAGGTCACTACTGCCACATATGCAGCAGGTCACTTCTGCCACATATGCAGCAGGTCATTACCGCCACATTTGCAGCAGGTCATTACCGCCACAAATGCAGCAGGTCATTACCGCCACATTTGCAGCAGGTCATTACCGCCACAAATGCAGCAGGTCATTACCGCCA
>JACJUY010004719.1:12519-27977 GCA_014220935.1 Platorchestia sp. MABIK
AGCACAATGTCCTTTTCTTGGGTAGGTTTGCGGGAATGCGAAACACTCGATTTTAAAACAGCAGTCCTAAGGAATGACAATCTTTATAACACAACTCCTGGTGAGAGTGAAGCAATCATTTTAAGAGTTTTAAGGAAACTACAAACAGAAAGCTAACCTGGGCAAGCGAGGCGCGGCGCAACTGATGCCCCAAGTTGGCACGAGCTCACAGGGCACTGCCAGGCGTTGCAGCCCCCAACCGGCTGCTCGCCGCCGGCTGTACCACATTGCATCACACACCAACACCGAAATGTTTTATAGAGGCTCATTAATGAAATAAAATGTAATACATACTCAAATTCTTTCGCAGGTAAGGCCTTCAGCCAATTGCTTTCCCTTTACTTTCTGTATTTTGGTTCCTCGATACACTTGACGCAAAGTGTTTCTCTTGCACGCCTCTACGTGGTCATCGCCAGTCCATCGAAAGCTCGAACGTACTATTTTTTACTCGGTTTTAAGTTTAATGTACGTTTTACACTCGATTTTTAAGGTTATATCAACCTTTCGAAGTGCTCAACTTTGAATGATTTTGTTATTTGCAATTACTAATTGTTATATTAAGCTCCTCCCGGTACTTCTACGAGTTACAAATATTACTCATTAGGTTATATTAAAATAAAAAGAAGAACCAACGTTATAGAGGACATTCATTTAATCAAACGTTTCGGTATAAAATTATTCCATCATCAGTGCTGGAATAATTCAAAAGCATTTTCAGTCATGAATAAGACGTTTAAGATCTGAATAAAATTACAAAGCGAAAACGCAAAAAATTTTAAAAATAAATCCTTTTCTAACGACTAAAGCACCGTACGTAAGCATATAGGCAATATACACAGTACAGGCGTACACAACCATACATACACATGCACTCATGCACATAGAAATATTTATATATATATATACGCACACACGCACACACATGCACACACACACACTTAGCACACCTCAGCATACCGCAAATTAAAAAGAAGGGCCTACAAATAATTTTGTCGCGCTGAAATCGTAGTTTAGTTAAGGTTTATTAGTGAATGTATGAAGAGATTCTAGAATACGGAGGTCTTGTTCATTAAAGGCTTTGCTTAGGAAAGAAAAATTTGTCATTTTGAAAGGGTGATTGGAACTATTGCAATGGTTTCTAATGGCGGACTGAGGGGGACATGCAAATGGACGGCCAGTAATATGAGAAAATCCTGAATGTTGGCTGTGACGGATAAATAGTTGGAGGGTAGTGCTTCCAACGTACGATTGCTCGCAGTAATCATAAACATACACATCCCTGCCTCCTAACTTGCGGTATGCTGAGGTGTGCTGAGTGTGTGTGTGTGTGTGTGCATGTGTGTGCGTGTGTGCGTATATATATAAAAATTTCAATGTGTACGAGTGCATGTGTATGTATGGTTGTGTACGCCTGTACTGTGTATATTGCCTATATGCTTACGTACGGTGCTTTAGTCGTTAGAAAAGGATTTATTTTTAAAAATTTTTGCGTTTTCGCTTTGTAATTTTATTCAGATCTTAAACGTCTTATTCATGACTGAAAATGCTTTTGAATTATTCCAGCACTGATGATGGAATAATTTTATTCCGAAGCGTTTGCTTAAATTAATGTTCTTTATAACGTTGGTTCTTCTTTTTATTTTGTGAATAAGATTCCCTAAGAATCGCCCTATAAGTACTACTATAGGTCATATTAGCGTATGTTTTCATAATGTGAAAACATTATCCTGTTTTCTATAATTTTGCTAGAGTTTTACTAGTGCTGCAAACAGTCATGACACCTTTGAGTGAAGTAGCATTTAGCAATGAGAAGTGATAGAGACGAGAGACGAAGGAATACTACAACGCACATGTCCGTTGAAATGAGTGCGGTGTAATGAAACTGTAGACCACTGTCAAAAGCAAACAACTGCCCCACTGAATGGACTAGCAGAAGAGTTCCAATTCTTTACGAATGTGAGATTAGTACAACCATGACACCAGTCTTGACTTTCGTTTGAAGCTTCATTGAGTGTTGACGCTAAATTTTCAACATAAAAGACTTGTCTGTAACTCTCAATTACTCGTGAGCGTTGTTTGTTCGTATTCATCATGATCGACGACATGAAGTACTCGCATTTATTCTCCGACACCTCCACAGAAGAAATAGGATAGATAATAGGTTTAGGTAAGTTAGGTTTGTGTATCCTATGTTATTAGGGCTAGCATCCCTGGGGGAGATATTTGGTTACCTCAGCAGTAGAAAAGCCTTCGGGATTTCTTTCTATCTTTTGCGCCCACTTTACTTCTTTCTGTCTTCACATGTTATTCGATTTCTCTTTTTTGTCTTTTTTCCTCTGCCTTCCTTCCTAACGTGCTTTTTCTACGAGCAAAGGTATGATGGTACTTATGCGTGGCGGTATTCTGGCCTAAGGTAGGCATAGAATCTACACAGAATATGTTGCCATGCAGGATGGACACGTTAACTATTGCTTAAATTAGTTGTATCTTCACGGAGCGTATTTAGTAAAGCAATATTTAACGTAATAGCCACCACAACAAATTACTTCTATTGCATTGATTACTTTTGACGAATGTAGAGAAATCATTTATCGCAAGCGGAATGCTAGAGATTTAGTAACAGAGCTAATGGTTTCGTACGCAAATCAGAATAGTAAAGTAGAAGGTAATTCAATGAAAATGAGGCCAAAATTTTTAAAGATCAGAGAATACCATACAAAAAAAAGATACTCGGAAAAAATTAACGTGTTGCTTAAATAATAGTGTGCTATTCTTCTGTCCTTGTACCGGGAGTTTTACATTTTCATCATAAGTAAGTTCAATAAGCCAAACAATGTTAAAAAGTGTCCGTACACTCAGCGGAGCAATAGTTTACGCGTTCATCCTGAGTGAGAACACATCTTGAGCTTAGATTCCGCATTTTCTTCAGTCCATACTAAGTGGTCCCTTCTCTTTCCTCTGTGAAAACATCCTTACAGTGGAAACGGAGCCTTAAATTACTGTACCATACCACACCTCTCGAAAATTTTTAATTTCATACGAAATATACATTTAGTCCAAAGTACAGCAGATAATGCTCTCAAGTGTAAACATTTCACAAGGTCATTATTGTTTATTCACCAGTCAAAAATTACGTACGATAACGTCCGATGAAGCACTTAAACATCGGCATCTTAGGATGCTTTATTTCCAATCAAGCCTGATACATATGATCATGAGCATTGGTTTTTCAAATGCCTTACAACTAACACTATATGTAGGACACCATGACGGTTCCTCCGTAAAGCCGGTACCCATTTCCGACACCTGGGTTGAGTGGGGTATTTTGTGCTTGAGCTTTCCCTAATACCCAACGGGGAAAATCGCAGCGCCAGCGCCGGGATACGATCCCTCGACAAGGGCGATGCCCTTAACAACTGTGCCACGGCGAGCACTTAGGCAAGCAATAGCAAATCCTGTTTTGTTTTTCATTATCAGTACTAGTGTACACAATCCGTCAAAAATTACGAGATTCAATGTTTTCCTTTAAATAAATCTTCCAGATGTGGATGAAAAACAAATATACCCATCCTAATAGTACCCGCGATTAAAATATTCTAATACTTGTGACTGCACTGGTGAAACTCGTATCACAGATCATGTCATTAAGCACCTTTAAGGCGTTAAAACTAGCCGGACCGACCAATTTAATGTGTTCAATGAGATTCCCATTGTAATAACATAGGAGAAATTACGCACAAAAACTAATCAATTTATTTATAAATTTAGGGAGACACCTGGCGTTCAATTATATAGTATTGATTTCATTTCAAAAAGGAACTGCTACTTTTTAGTGCAGATAAATCACAATCCAAAAACAAAAATCCACAGTCATTATTCATACCCGTATAATTCTCAGGTATCCACTCTACAGCGTGCAACGTTAGTAACGCAATGCCACTCTTGATTCGGACACGAAAGGGAACCGTCCTCCGTCTCTTTGCTTCTGTGGAGAAAATTTCACTCCAGCTCTTCTCTGTTTTACCATCGAGCAAAATATACTGTTACCTAAAGATACCGATTGCGAGCGTGTGGATTTTAACTCCAGTGCGGGAGAAAGTAGGAAGCGTCTTAGTTTAATGTAGCCACGGTCACTCAATCCATGTCAGATGATAATTTTCCTGAAAATCCAATGATCTCAGGAAAACCACAACGTTATTCGAAATATTAGTTATATTTTTGTACGGTCTTCCTAGCTAGCTACTCTCTTTACTAAACATCGAAAATAATGATGTAGATGAATCAGGAGACCATTTGTGCACAGGAGCTCTCCTCTTCCATCGCATTGTAAATGTGTGAATGTTAGACGTTGAGAGTCGGTGGCCTGACACCGAGCTCAGAGAGTGTTACGAGAAGCAGTGTTCTATGTATCTCTTTGTTTAAATCTTATACGAGAAGCGCACGACACTTTAACCTGAATTGGCACTCCTGGGGTGGACGTCGCTAACGTCCACAGCCAATAAATTAAATTTTCTCGAGTGTTATTTTATTTCCCAATGTAAGCTCAATTAGGTCTTTCATTCACTAATACGACTGATTAAATTGAAGACGGTAAAATCGGCGATACCTCCCATTAAATGCTTGGGTTAACGCTTTTTAATATAATTTATTTAGCATGCTACATGTGCCTCGCTTTCATGCTTGAAAGTGTGCTCCACTTTTATCGATACTAAGCTATTGTGGCCTGCGAACTGTGCCGCTAGTTTCGCGACTAAATCTTGAAGAATCTGCCTGCGTCACAGGATTTAACATTTGCTCTGCGTAATCCACTGCAATGCAAGCAATATAAGAGGCTGTACATGTACACGCTGCGTATTTTCTGGAACAATAGTTTACGTTAATGCTCGTATTATGTCTATTTATATGATCTTGATTTGAATTCATTTTGGTGACTATGAATCGCTTCGAACACGTGGAATAATGAAATTGATTTCACTACCACGACCAATTGTATCGTTTCGTTTAAAGCATGCGTAAATGATCTAAATTTAAAGCTACTGTATATCACCAATCAGATTTTTTGAGCTTTGTACACCTCCACTGAATTTTTAGACTTTCGCTATTGTTTGCGAGGATTTGAATTTTCGTCAAACAGCGGCTTGTTTTTTTACTTAACTGGAGTCGCATGCATGCTGTGGGACGCCCCATATACCTAAGGAGAGGACAATTAAACTACCTAAAAGTCGCATTTTCTAAATCTAATACGATTTGTCGATTGTATTCTTGAATACAACATAAATTCTTCATTTCTCCGGTACTGAACTCGTGTTTCAAGATTAGCACTTATCAATATAAATTCACCAGACAGTTCATTTCGCAGTGTTTACTATGAAGCTCCAACATCTATGTACCTCCGTTAGTGCGCTGGACAATAAAGCCTAGCTTACAGAAGAAAACATTAATTCCTTTCCTCATTATAGCTCCATTACCTGGTATGAACTTTTTCAAGAGATATAGAATATCGTCCGTTTTCGTATAACTTTTTCATCACATCACCAATCCATAACTTTTAAACTATGAAATACTACGCATAAGCAATATACCGAATAGGTCTGCTGACTTGTTCTTTGAAGCCGTAAAAGTGAACAACATTTTGGAAGAAAACAATCGAAATGCCATTTTTTATCACCAAACAGGGCTGATCACATTTAATATTGACCGAAATATTATAACCCTAAATAGGTGAATAGTTCTTCATAACAATGATTGTTTGACGGCAATATCTGCTTCACATTTCCCGACCTACTTCGTTAGAACTTTTTGGAAGCAAAACCGTTATGTTGAGTGTTTCAAAACGTAAGTTGCCTTAATAGCGACGAGCATAAGAGATAATTATGTAAAGCAAAATTGAAAAATGGAATAATCACTGCTACGAGAGAAATCAGAAAAAGAAAAGCATTAGAGAAGAAAATACAACGTCGAACTCGAGTTAAACCAGCTGAAGACTAGGAACAAACGTTCTTCATTCTCGAGCAGGCAGTGAGGCATACTGCCGAAGAAGCTGATTCCCAAAGTACATACAGTAGGAGGAATCAAACATTCGAACACCAAGAAATTCTCTATTAAACATATTTCTGATAAACAGAAACAAAACACACTGACAAAATATTTATAATGAAATTTGTAACAGTACAATATTCAAGGAAAATTCAAGAAAATTTACTGTTAAAGAAGGTAGGCCTATTTTTGTGCATTTAAAAGTAGAGTATTCATATTAAACAGGTTCCTGTTTTTAAAGGCTGAAATTAGCTCTGAACGCTAACGTTCAGCACGAAACTTTCTTGAATGATCCTTTAATGTGTTCAGAAGCTGATACATACACCATCTAACAGCTTACATCAGTCAATGCTGCAACACTACAGTGCGGCACAATCATGATGAAAAGCATAGAAATTCCTAATTCAGGTAACGAAATAATGATGAAAAAGTGCAAGCAGGTGAGATCAACAGGAAGATATTAGACAAGCTTCATTTTAAAACCATTGCTTTTGTTGTTTCTAGATATACGAGTAGCTATCATGGAACTGAATACGGTAGAACTGGTGCGCCACACAATATATCTCCCAGATCTCAGAAGAGAGTCCAACAAAAATTTCATAACCCAATACTCCAGCGCAAAGGGTTGCAAGAAGTTGTGTCAGCAGCAGATTTGTTTCACTACGCATAATGAGAATAGAGTTCAAGTGAAAACGTACTCTCCAAAGAAACACATCCATAGTTCTTAAAACATAGGGATGCCAGGGTGAAATTTGTCTTTGAATACACAATCTGGGATAGTGAAACGAGAGTTTTTTTCAGAGAAAAATGAGACCAAAACCAAAACTAAATTCTTCGGCAGCAATTCCCGAAATCATGTTTAGAGGAAAGACGGTACAAACTTTTCATTGAATGATACAATTCCTGCTTACAGCGTACAGTTTGGCAAAGTAGCATCGTTGTCTGGGGTGTTTTCTACACACGGAACTAGTAGCAATATAAACATAACAGATGGTGGAGTGAATGTAGAATTATACGATATTTTGAATACTAACTTGCATGCTTCAGTGGCAAAGTTGGAACTACCAGTAGATTGGATCTTCGCAGCAATTTAAAGACCTTTAGCATACTGCGAATATACAAATAAACGGCTCTGTGATCACTAAGTAAAACAACTCGACTGGCCCAGCGAGTCCAATGACTTTCAAACCTGCTAAAAATTTATGACATTCTTCGAAAGTTTAAATTTGATCAAGATTTTCAAAATGCATCTAGGATCTGAGGAAGATATGGAAAGAATAGGACAGCATTCGTGAAGAATTCTACAAATCAGTAATCTATCTGGGTCGACTGATTGCTGTGCAGGTGGATAAGAGAATCCTTCAAGGTATAGAGCATTGATTCTGAATTAGTTTTAAATTGTACGAATACTTTTCTACCCTAAATGTACAAAAACCCATACACTTTCTTCAATCCTTAATTTTTATTTTTCTCTTATATTCTGTTTTTGTACATTTCAATAAACATACTTTCTGTTAAATTTGTTTCATTTCATCAGAAATTTGTTTCATGAAGAATTTCTAAGCGTAAAAGCATTCATTTCCTCTAACTGTAGACGAGTTATAGATAATACCAGAATCGCCACAGCTGAAAGTAATGCCGAAATCCATAGAACCACTACACCGAAGAATATTTACTTTTTACTGTTAATTTGTTTGAAATACCTTTTTCTTCCCATTCAGAATAGAGTGAGCCTAATCAGTGAAATTCACTTTCCATAAAATTTACAAGTGTTTAAAAATATTCACATCCTACATCAGTTCTCCTTTTACGAAGCGTAGCAAGGACTGAGAAAGACAATCAGATATTGGAAGCTCAAGGAGTAGAAAAAGCATTCTAATTCTCTCGTAATCTCGTTTCTACCTATTTTACCTGATATTTAGTCACGCTTTAGAGCCTGCTCAAATTGATGAGCGCGGAAACTTCCTGAATAGTTAGATTGAGTGTATATAGGCTTCTCTATCAACACTTAAATCAGCATTTCTCGTAAGCTTATTTGTAGTACTAACAAGAAAGAAAGGTCAGGTCTGTTACTCCGTAAAAACAATCGAAGGACTTTTTATGTCAGGCAAGAATAGCTTCTGACCTAAATAGGCGAACGAGCAACAAGAGCCACATTCTCCAGTGTGACATCCCTGTTAACATACTGAACAAGCTCGACGTTTAGTCCACGGGACCTAAGGAAATGAACTCTGCCGTAGTCAATGATATGCTTGGCCGCGCGTCCAATCTCCTCCCTCTCACTGATGCTCAAACCGAGTCTGACGTAACGGTTCAGGGCAGCAGCGCTCTCTGCCACGACCTCGTGCCCACAGTTGTCATCAGAAGCAAGAGGCTCAGGAGACTCTTCACTTACACGATTAACACCAGGTGTAACGTGTAAGAAGGTATGATCGTTTTCAGATGAATTTTTCCTCTTACAACTGGGTTTCTTATACGGAACATTCGAAACGTCTCTTGCGTCGGCGGTAAGGCTAACTGAATGCTCCACGCCACCAGTATGAGCAATGCATGCACTGGGCGCGGGTGTAGAAGGTCCAATGGGTGAACGTGAGTCTTCATGAGATTTAGTTCGGTGCGTGCATTGGAGATCCTCTTGAATTTCGTCCGCGTCGCCACTAGAGGGTGCTGGCAAGCCCTCAAGACGACCAGAACTCGTGGCTTCAAGCGATGCCCCGACCCTGGCAGCATCAGCAGCAGGGCGGGCAGCACAAACAGCCCAGCTGGTGAGGCCCATCACAGCTGGGAAGTCGTCTCCACTCAATCCGATGCTCTATAAACAAATATTACTTGCATCAAAATAGAATAGCCGCGAGCGGTCTCCCTCATTACTTCAAGGTGGCCAAAATGGAACGAGCCCAGATGATAGTGGGTGTTTCACAGATTCTTTCTACCTAGGCAATTCAATAAATGACCCAAATCATCCTCTGTTTTTGTTTGCGTAAAAGATTATGTAAGTAGTTACCCCACGTGAGTACACTAACAGTAACACCGTGAGAAAGCGAGAAGCTGTTAATGTTGCTACGTACAAATAACACTAATCAAATACAAACTCCAGCTGGACAACAGTACCGCACCCGAAAAAAAAACGGATAAGCTGGAACTTTTTTTACGTCCAAGTATGCCCTATCAGTTGCTCATCCACATACCATTTCCTTCACAATACACACATAATAACACAATCCAGAACCAGTTAAACGTGGTAAACGAAACGAGGAAAATCGGAAGATGCCAGAGGTGTTCCCGTTTTTCACTTTATTTTCATTCTCAGCTAGCCGTTATTAAAAAATTAAGGGGAATTCAGTTAAAATATGTTAGTTATTTTTCATCAAACATTTCTTCTGTTAGCAAATTAGAATAAAGTACGCAGGGTAAAGTACTTCATTACAGTTAAGTAAAGTACAAGTAATGTTCACATTACCTGCCTCAATGTGTAATTTGCGAAAACTTGACATGAGAAATAGGACGGCAGTTAATAACGTCAGCTAGATTTCATGTATGAAGCTGCTGAACTGACACTTTTAGATTATATAAGCTAGTTTAAGCCTCTCTAACTGCCACAAAGGCGTTCCCAAGAGAAGAAGGAGAAAGGCACCATTTAGTAAGTCGTTGAGAGGGATTGCAGAATTTATCCACAAGAAGCATAGAATGAGGAAGTTGAGAAAGATGTTTATAAAACAAGATAAAAATTAAAGAAAGGAGTACGTGCTGAAAAACAGGATAATGATGAATAAAAAAAGATGTTCCATAACAAAACCCCCAAAAATATTCTATCTTAATTATAGAAAGGTTTAACTAACCTTTAGCCAAGGAACTCTCTTTTCACTCGCGAGCACTAATTCCCATAAATACAATATTTTTATCCCCCTGTTGGACTGCGCCGGAAGCGACCCCGAGAGGTTGCGAGATGCTCAGTGCTTGAAATATTGTCGCTGCCGACTGAGCCACAAAGACAACGGGATTGTATGAAAATCTAGTCCCAGAACTGTAGCCACTTCCCGTAAGAGACCGTTCTGAATTCATTCCACAGCGTCATCTACATATAAACTGAAGGGTTTACATATGGAAACATTTTTTCAGTGCAATTAATGGTGATTCAAATTATTTGTTCGAAAGTCTTACATGGGAAATGTTTACATTTTTTGGATTTTTAATGAAAACTACCGAACTAACTGTCAATACACAAGCATACTATATCGTTTCTATGTTCATTTCACACAAACAAAATTCAATTTCAAACAAATTATATTCAATGTCACAAAAGCAAGATTGAATTTCACACAAGCGAGGCTCAATTTCACAAAAGCAAGATTGAATTTCACACAAGCGAGGTTCAATTTCACACAAGCGAGGTTCAATTTCACACAAGCGAGGTTCAATTTCACACAAGCGAGGTTCAATTTCACACAAGCGAGGTTCAACTTCACACAAGCGAGGTTCAACTTCACACAAGCGAGGTTCAACTTCACACAAGCGAGGTTCAACTTCACACAAGCGAGGTTCAACTTCACACAAGCGAGGTTCGATTTCACACAAGCGAGGTTCAATTTCACACAAGCGAGGTTCGATTTCACACAAGCGAGGTTCAATTTCACACAAGCGAGGTTCAATTTCACACAAGCGAGGTTCGATTTCACAAAAATGAAATTCAATTTCCTACAACTGAAATTTAACTTCACACAAATGAAATTTAATTTCTCACAAATAACATTCGATTAAATTCAACTTCACAAATAAAATTCAGTTTCATGCAAACATAATTCAACCTCAAAGAAAGATTGGAGGTTAGTTTAAGCCTCACTAACCGCTAAAAAAAAGCGTCCCGAAGAGAGGAAGGCAGCATTTAGTATGGAGATAAGGGAATGCGGAACCTAAGCAGATGGGGCATAGAAACAGTAAGAAAGAAGTTTATGAAACAAGATTAAAGTTGAAAAAGAAAGTATTAGGTGCTGAAAAACAGCACCGCAAGGAACCGAAAAAAAGTGGTCCTTTACGTAACAGAAAACATTTTATTTCAGCAAAAAGATGGCCTACCGAACTCTCAGCTCGGGCCATCACACATTTTCCCCCTGGGTGTGCTAATTCCCATAGATGCAAAAGTTGTATCCCCTTGAGGGGTACAGATGAGTAGATTCTTTCTAGATATTTTAATATTACACCTTTTGAAATTCTAAAATATTTGATTTCAATATTAACCGTTTTCTTCGTTTTCGAGTGTCTAAAGATCATTCGATTAGTGAAAAATAACTTTTCTCATTCCATGATTTAATCTTACTGATGGATTCTGTGGGTTGGTCCTTGTTCGGATGCCACCTTTCCATAACACTGGTCTGCGCCTTTTTTGAGGTTTAGGTTTTGTTGATTGTTTCTATATGGCTTTTGCATGCTGAAGTCAGAAATGTAACCCAATTTGCCCAATCAGATCAGGTTTTCATTCTATCTCAAATTTAAAACTAAAAATTATTGTAAATAAATACAGATCTGCTATCGGATTCTGATGATGAAATGGAAGATGCAGATTTATCTGATACATACCAACCTCTAGTTGAATCACATCAGCCCAAACCGTTTAGTCAAGCCGAGGTAAATGATCTGACACGAGATTTGGGCTTGTCCAAAGAATCTTCTCAATTACTTGGATCACGTCTCAGCGAAAGCAATTTGCTATCTGCCGTAAAAAACGTTCTTCTGGTACCGCAGCCGCGACGAAGAGTTTCGAAAATATTTTAGTTCGTACCAAGAACATTCACTGGCTTACTGTAATAACATTGGCGGTCTCATTGCTGCAATGGGTTTTGCATATGATCCTACAGAATGGCGGCTCTTCATCGACTCCTCAAACAGAAGCTCAAAAGCAGTGCTTCTCTTCAATGGCGACAAAATTTCATCTGTTCATGTAGGAGACTCGGTGCAGAAGACTGAAAACTGTAAAAACATGGAGCTATGGCTAACTGCTTTACAATACAAAGACCACAATTGATTGATTTATAGAGACCTGAAGGTAAGTTTTGTAAAAACTGGTATTATATTCCATCACAAATTTAATATTCTGAATTTATACCTTGATTTACCTTTGTTTTAATAGCACCAGCAATATAATAATATAATATAGTAACAGCACCAGATTTACATCATAGAAGAAAATCTGTCCAAAAGTCATTTTGGCCGCATTAGATTCACCCCTTCGTGCAGTTTTTTCAAACCTGAAACTCTGATTTCTTTTAAATTTACCAATTTTGTCTATCATCTTTTAACTCATAAACTCTAGCTCTGTACTACTTCAGATATAACTTACAAATTTTTCATTTGTTTGTGGTAACTAAAAATAAGAACATTTATATTTGGGTAACATTTGTTTTCTTAAACCTGAAATAGTAAAAAAAAACCTAGTCTGATTGAGCAAAACGAATTGCATTTCTGAATTCAGCATGCAAAATGCATATCATATCCGCTGAGAAACATTAAACCTCTTGAATTTCATTTTTCAACGCAGACCAGTGTAATGTCCCTGTCTTATGGGTACCTGGGGGTCAGTTGATCGATAAAAGGCCGTATTTTCTCAGGCTGGTTATTCCATTGGAATCTACCTGGTATTCAGGGATAGAAGAGAAGTCGAGTTTACTGATCTTTATTTATTAGGTTGAGGTTCGTCAACAGTTTTTCGTTGCTGCGATAAACTTCCACTAATTTTCACAATTTCAGGTGGCTGCGTGGCGAAGTAGCGAAATTTTTGCAATTTAAGTCAAGCGAAAAAGCGATTGAGCCAACAAGTTAACGAAAATTTGAAAATCAAGACAGAAGTCCGTTTCGCCAGCATTTGTGATCCGCGAGCTCAGTTTATTCGAGGGAAGAATTATTTTTCCCTCTGTACTACAGATGATTAGATTAGATTAGTCGTTAGTTTTAGCCTCCCTACCCGCAGCAACAAATGCGATCCAAAGAGAGGAAGGAGGAAGGCACCATTTAGCATGAAGTTAAGGAAACGCGGAATCTACGCAGAAAGGGCATAGAAACAGAAAGTTTTGAAAGAAGATTATGAAACAAGATCAAAGTTGAAGAAGAAAGTAGTAGGTGCCGAATAACAGGACAGCAGGGAACCGAAAAAATGTGATCCTTGACAAAAAAAACATTTCATTTCAACAAAAAAGAAAGCCTACCTAACTCTCAGCTCGGACCCTCACATTGTCCTCCTCGGAGCGCTAATTCCCATAGATACAATAATTGTATCCTCCTCCGTTCTACAGAGGCACCAGTCGATCTACTCGTATCTTGGCGATGGCTTAACACTTACCTTTTAGAACAATGAACTTTAGATTGTTTTGAATATGACCTTCAAATTTGTGAAATTGAATTTCGTTCGTTTTTAGTTTGAGCGAAGGTGAATTTCATTCGAGTGAAATTGAACACCTGCGCGAAATTGAACCTCGTTTGTGTGACATTGAATTTCATTTGCGTGACATTGAATCAGGGTTGCGTAGTCGGAGTCGGGAGTCGGAGTCGCATGTTTTAGGGTGGAGTCGAAGTCACTTTTTGAGAATAACGTGGAGTCGGAGTCGTTCATTCAGATGTGATGGAGTCGAATTTCGAGTCTATTTTTTCGTGTCTTCGATTCTAATTTTTGCTTAAAATTATTTATAATTGTTTAAAACTGAAATCAAACAAAACTCAGTTAAAATACTTTGCTGAAAAGCTAAAAATAAGCCATGTTTTTGTTCATTATTTTGTTCGATGGTCGAAACAGCGTATTTATACCTACTACCTAATACTCTGAATAATATCTAGGCATCGTAGGTCCGCACACATATATGAGATGCCTACGAGTGCGAAATACAGTTTTCGCACAGAAGCAATAATGCATATTTTACAGTCAAAAAGCCAGAAAAAGTAATTGAAAGCATCGCTAATTCATTCTGTTTATTTCTGTTTCGTTCATTTCCCCTTCAATTAATACATGGGATGTATAAACTAGTAGTAAATGTGTTGCAAGTTACTTGCAAAACAGCTCAGCTGATGTACCTAATACATTGTGCTTACACAAAGAGTGGTATAATTATTATTATATAAGAAAGTTTTGGCCTTCCTTAACCACGACAAAGATGCTCCAAGAGAGGAAGGAGGTAGACACCATTTAGTATGGAGTTGAGGGAACGCGGAATCTATGCACAAGGTGCACAGAAACAGTAAGCAAAGAAATAAGTTTATGAAACAAGAAAAAGTTGAAGAAGAAGTAGTAGGAGCTGAAAAACAGGACAGCAGTGAACCGAAAAAGATGGTTCGTAACAGAACAAAAACCTATTTTATTTCAACAAAAGGAAGCCTACCTAACCCTTAGCTCGGGCCCTCACATAGTCCCCCTAGGAGCGCTAATTCCCATAAATACAATAGTTGTATCCCCCTGAGGGGCACAAAGAGTGGTACCTCTGTACGCTCTTAATGTGTCTATATCCTTCAACAGTGGTTTCTTAAAACGATCTTTTTTTTTTTCATTATTATTATTTTTGGGTTTTCCCGCCGTTTTCGATACTCAGACGAAATCACAGCGCAATTTGATAGCGTTGCTATATGTAGCTCTTATATTAGGAATTTGCGAGGGGGTGAGGATCATCCCAACGTTTTAGTGACGTGGTGTGTCAGCTTTGGTCTGACGGGAGAGCGACGGTGTTTCTAGTCGCGGGCATCCGCGCTGGCGATGGTTTGGGCCTCAAATGAGGCGGAGTAGATTTTCTCTCTAGAGGTCACTCATTTTCAGTTGGTGAGTCAAATTTCATGAAGTAGTCGAATATCAAGTAAGAAAAGGGGGGGGGGGGGGGGGGGGGGCGTGGCCCGCAGATGGCGGGGCCAGTCAGTAGGTCAGTGAGGTTCGGCTCACCGCTGAGGTGAGCTTGACGCTCTTGTCTGTAGTCAGGACATTCGAGAGAAAACTATCTTTTCTAGTCTATCTTTTGGTTCTGCTTTGATGTATGGATTAATAAGGACTAGTCTTTGCAGAAACCTAAAGTTATGTTGTGATCATGAATATTTATAGCCTTTAGGTTTTGATATACTGATAATGACTTGTCGTTGCGAAAACCTGAAGCCATGGTCTTGAACATAAGACTTCTAGTTTTCAGGTTATGTTATCGCGATTGATCGATTGATAATGAAAATTCAATTAGCTTATTCTGATGGTAATTACTGGTATATTAGTTGATTTTTTCAGCAACCTATGTAACCTATATACTTCAAATTGACCTCTGTTTTGTTTACTTACTTGTCTTTAGGTCAAGTTAACATGTTTTAGTAATGAAAATTTCTGCTCATTTCTAAAGTTATTCCTTGAAAATCGTTTGGTTCTCCAAGAGGTA
>JACJUY010004719.1:28272-56851 GCA_014220935.1 Platorchestia sp. MABIK
CAATGTTGTAAGGTAATCAACATAGATATTGGGACTCATGAAAAAAATTAAAATACAATGTAAACGAGTTGCAGTGAAAGAAATAACACAACACTAGCAAAAACTTACTTAGTCACACACATGTAACTAAAAGCAATGCACTATCTCAGCTGTAATGATTGTTGCATTTATGCGACAATACAAATTTTCTTGTTGAAAACGTTCCAAATTGCATTAAAAATACAAAATGAAAAGAACATGGGCGTTTATTAAAATAAGAAAGTGCCAATACAAAGTAAAAAGTCAAACGAGAATAAATGTTATATTCCAAAGAAGCTAAAATTGGCCTAGATTCGTAAACAAAACGTTCCAAAAACATCAGGCCCCTGCGACGAAAGCAGAACAACTTTTGCCTATTATAGCCAGGATATCACATGGTGTTGAGCAATGATATGACACCTTTTCTGCATTGTTACCCTGCAGAGTGTATGTAGATACAGAGAAGAAAAGACAGTGTGCAAGTCTTGCCTACCTTATCTAAATGTATATTATGATTTTTGGGATTTTGAGCATAGTAATTGAATCCACTATTATAATTTTGTTGGATTGGTGCATAATATAATAGAAAAAACTGTTGATATTTATCTATGCATCTCAGGGTGGGTACTGCCTACTTTGGCTACTCAGAAGACGCCTGTCAGTAATATATATATACATATATTATAGTGCACACGACCCGTCATAAATGACGGGATTCGATATTGTCTATCCACAAATCTTCCAGATGTGGATCATAAAGAAATATATCCATCCTAATACATGGTGGCGCATAAGTAACGCACCCTTATTTATTACCGCAATATACACTGGATATCTGTACAGGATACAACATGTAAATAAACTTTAAGAGTTCCTCTATCGTTTGCAATTAACCCTATCGTTATTCATGGTTCATTTATTGTTAATGTTTTAAAAGGGTGCGTTACTTATGCGCCACCCTGTAGTAAAATAGACGATTAAAATATTCTTGTACTTGTGCACTGGTCTCACGCGTATCACAGATAAGATCATTAAGCGTGAAAGGGAGACAGACCAACCAACCAACCAACCAAGACGGATCAACCAATTTTATTTGTTCAAAACTGAATTGAACATTGCAATAACAGTGAAGAAATTGTGCACAGGAAATTCCTAAATCTATTCATTTGTTTGAGGAGACGCTTGGCATTTCGTTGTATAAGAATAATCAACACTATTTAGGGTATTTTTTTTTGTACGGACCAACTTCAATGATAGGTAAAAACTCAAAGTAAATCGATTTTCACGAATGATATAGCCAAAGCTCCTTAGTTTTCGAGTTATAAGGACTTACAGAAACTTTAAAACTAAAAGTAGGATACCACGTGCGCGCCAATGTTAGCGCTAGTCTTGATGGGTCCGACCTTACTCAAGCAGTTTTTTTTACTTTGACAATAAACCTGCAAGCATTTTACAATTGCGAAGAATTTACAATTCAAATATTTGTTAGGAAATTAACACTCAGCCATCAATGATAAACTTTAGTAGCTATTTCATCAAATTAATAAAACGTACAATCATTAATAAATGCTTAATAGCTTGAAACTGTAAATTTTTTACAAACCGTTAAATGCTTGTAGTTTTTATTGTAAAATATCATAAAACTTTTTTCGTGGGGTCGAAGCTATCAAGACTATATCTTTTTCATTTTAAATTAATCCAAGTGAAGTTCAATTTAATCCAAACCAAAGTTGAGTTAACAATTGTTATTATTACTCGTTAGTTTGATCGTGTTTTGTGTTAAATATGTATCTATCAGATGTGATGAGCGAGACAATCGTTTTTCCTTTCAGCAAGGAATACATTAAATTTCCGCCGGTGTTGCAATCTAAAGACAAGCTGTCGTAAAATGTGCCAAATATTCAGCATCAGGAGGCAGAGTGTGGTTCAGATCTTTGAGTGGCGTAAAAGATACAAGTCAATTATAAAAATTTCGTATTATACTACTCACTGAAGTTATTTTAAAATTCTACATTATGGTAGTATATTTATGTTCAATAGGTAATTTTATGTTACACATAGTCTCGAGGATTTATTTACACTAAAATAGAGATTCACATTCGTAGAATTCCACTTTTTCACATTTAAGAAATCACAAATACATGCAACTACATGAGATTATCATTGGACGATATGTAGATTTAATCTTTAAATAAAATATAGCAATGAAGTCTTTTTTTCGCTCGTCCAAACAATTTTCGTAAAAACATTTTACAATTTATAACATCGACATAATTGATATATTTGCCCTAGCCTATTAATCTGAAGAGATGGCAACATTTTTATTGCTAATGCAGGAATCTATGTGTCGTAATGTACTCACATAAATTGTATTTTAACGGAATCGTACATAAGTACTCAGTGAATCACATTACGATACATTTTTCAAGATTGAATCTGCGTATGGTCCAATAGTAATCTTATGTAGGTGCATGTATATTTCAGATATAAATAAGTGATAAAGTAGAATTTTACGCACGTAAATATCTATATGCGTGCATATATATCCTTAATACCATGATACTATGAGTATGTGTAATATAAAATTACCTTTTGAACACAAATATTAGAATGGATGCATACTGCCATTAATATGGAATTTTGAAATAACTTCACCGAGTAGTATAATACGAAGTTTTCAGAATTGACTTGTACTCGTATCTTTTACACCGGTTAAAGATCTGATTCACGCACTGTCTCCTGATGCTGGGTACTTAGCACATTTTACGACAGCTTGTCTTCAGATTGCAACACCAACGGAAATTTTATGTAATCCTCGCTGAAAGGAAAAACGATTGCCTTGCTCATCACACCTAATAGGAACATATTTAACCCAAAAACGCACAAATTAAAGAGTAATTACGTAAATTAGGGTTGAACTAATTTAAATTTGACTTGGATTAATTCGAACTTGAGTTTAATTAAATTGACATTGACTTAGATTAAAATGAACTTGACTAGGATTAATTTGAAATGAGAAGTGTAGCGCTTACATTGGCGCGCATGTTGCATCCTACTTTTGGTTTTAAAGTTTTTTTAAGTCCTTATAACTCCAAAACTAAGAAGTTTTTGGCATTTTATTATTCGTGAAAATCCATTCATTGTGCGTTTTCCAACTTTTAATGGAAATTTGTCCGCACAAAAGAACAACCTATATTTATAAATTATAAAACGCCAGGTGTCTCCATCAATTTATAAATATATATATGTTCATGTGCGTAATTTCCCCTATGTTATTGCAATGGGAATGAGCTTGATTGGAGTGTATCAGAAAAAAACATTCATATAATATGAAAAACATGGCATCTGATCACTTTTGTTTATAGGCAAAAAATTTTGCGTGAAAATTTAATCTATTGTTTAGAAATGAAGCTTATCGCGGTAAAAAGATATGAGAAGGTTTTTGAAAACTTCTTGGCTAATAATAATTTGAATTACAGTACACAGTTGCTGCTTGCTTGGTTGGTGTGTGTGTCTGTGACGTTCTTAAGGATGCTGGATGACCGTATCTGTGATACCAGTTTTTACCAGTGCACAAATACAAGAATATTTTAGTCGCGGGTAATATTGGGATGAATCTATTTGCTTGTCATCGATAATTTGAGACTTTTTTAATGGAAGCCATCGAATCACGTCATTTTTGACGGATCATATACACTAATAGATTTGTATTTTAGTAAAACTTGTTTTTTAACATTCTCTTGACAATTTAAAAGTCGTTCGTAAATAAAGAATACAATAAACATATGTACAGGTTGCAACACCTGCAACCATTAAGAAATAAAATATTCATCTTATAAATTGTGAATAGTTAAGAGTTAGAGTCACAAAATTGTGAATAGGTGGAGTCGGTGTTGGAGTCGCAAAGTTCTGGAAAGGTGGAGTCGGAGTCGCCAAATTCGGAAAACGTTGAGTCGGAGTAGGAAATCTATTCCTCCGACTCCGCAACCCTGCATTGAATTTCATTTGTGTGACATTGAACTTCATTTGTGTAACATTGAATTTCTTTCGAGTGGTAACTTACTTTGTGTGACATTGAATTTCAATCGAGTGATATTGAACTTCATTTATGTGACATTAAATTTCACATGCGTAAAAGAGACTTGGAAATGATATAGATTACCAGCGACCCGTTGAGCCAGGTTGCTTGTACAGGGTGAGCCACAAAACCCCGAACCCTGATGTCAAATAGCAATAACTCAGTACTCAATTATTTCCGTAAGGTTTTAATTATTAGAAAGAGGAGTGTACAAGTGATGAATTAATTACAGTTACTTTTACAAGCGATTTTGCCATTTAATATCGAAGTTTGAATTTTTGCCACCCACCCTGTATAAAAAATTTTTAGAGACCATAATTTGTTAAATGGGCACAAACAGCATGTCGCATCTACAGTACAGTGGAAGAAATGGAGAATTTTGTCCTTTGTTAAAACTAAAACCAGGGTGTTAATTTTGCCCAATGTTATTCGTGATGATTAGATTAGATGTTAGTTGAAGCTTCCTTAACCGCAACGAAAGCGTTCCAGAGAGAAAAAGGAGGAAGGCACCATTTAGAATGGAGTTAAGAGAACCAGAAATATATGTACGAGGTGCATAGAAACAGTGAGTTGGGAAAGAAGTTTATGAAATAAGATCAAAGTTCAATTTCAAAGTAGTGGCTGCTAAAGAAAACAGAGCAGCAGTGAACTGAAAAAAAGTCCGTAAAAAACTAATAAACCTATTCCCAAAAGGGAGGCCTACCTAACCTAACCTTTTGTTAAGGACCTCACTTATTTCTCCTGGGACCGCTAACTCTCATTGATACCCTAGTTGTATCCTCTTCAGGAGAAATATTTTTTGTGAAAGAGTGTGAACAGTGACAAGCAAGCCCCCAACCAAACAAAATTATCATAATTTCAAGTACGTACAGTAGTAAGATTCAATTTTCCTGAATAAGCAAAATAGCACTCTACACTCATTCTTTCCACTGCATCGTTATCACCTCGTTGTTTTTCAGAGTTACTACGATCGTCAATTGTATTAGGACTAGCCTACACACCCCGTAGAGTTATTAAAAAAACAGTGAATCATTCAGTGAAATTAGAAATATCACATTACAGAATAACTATCGCAGTCCTTGAAGAACTGGAAGTGTGCAATGAGTGTAGCAGCGATGCACGTTTAATTACCTTTTGAACCTTCCCTGCATTAACCCTTAGCCAGTTCAACCCGGAAATGTCAGTCCGCCAGTTACCTAGTACTTTTGGACTATCCCGTGCATGTGCGTTCAGATTCTATCTTAATATTGAAAAAGTTAAGTTGACCGTATTTTCTCGCACTAAGTTTGGACGAAAATTTTTAGGCTAATTCGGTTTTCATTTTACTTGTATGGTATTAAATTAATAAAACTTTAAGATAACAATTTTGGTTATTTTTCACACTGACATGTTATACTCTTTAATTAAAAAATTAGTTCCAGATTTACAAAATTTCAACTAATCAAATTAAAATCAAAATTTTAAAAAATCAAATTAAAATCAAAATTAATCAAATCAAATATAAATCAAAATCAAAATTTAAAATCATATACAAAATTTAGCGCCAAATACAATGAAAATATGCATCTGAACTAGAAAATGACTATTAAGAAGGATGTTGAAAATAGATACGTACATTTACTAATTATACAAGTGCAAACCAAGGTAGGGGCTAAGAGCAATGTATAGAAGCCTTCCAGTAAGTAGACATGCAATAACATTCATAACTCCACTCTGCTCAACAGAACACGAACTACAATAGACGGGAATTAGCATTCACACATACCTCTTTGGTCCAGTGATGATAAATTTAAATTCTAATAAATTAAAAACACATCATGAAAATTTACCTTGAAAAATTCTTTGCCAACATAGTGCTGCCAAGTGCACTTGTGGTGACAACAGAGGGCGATAACCAGCCCGCAGAACGGCCTACACCTCGACACCTCGCTGCTGCCATCACAACTTCCAGCTCTTTGACGGCATGACAGAACGCCACCGTGACGCTGGGGGCCGCCACCGTCACGCTGGGGGCCGCCACCGTCTCCTTTATTCCCCCAAGATTGAGAATTTTCAAAAGAAGAGGAATCATGGGCCTTAGAGGTGCACTGCTCCGCACGAGACCTCTCACTTCCAGATCCTTCTTGACAACTAGAGCTAGACAACTCTTCCATTGAAGGTTTCTTTTCCTGACACAAGTCCAGATGCGGTGCAATGGTCCCCAGCAGGTGGTTATTTTTTGCCGCGGAAAGAGGGCTGTGTTGTTGTGTCTCACTCTTGGCATTCACGTGAAATACGGATCTATCCAGGCAGCGAAGGGTCAAATCTGCAATAGAAGGAAAGAGCAATGCTTAACTATGAGAAACATCTCAGCAAAGACATTTGAATTTTGATAAATATGATATAATACAGATCTTAAACTTTTAATTGGCGTCTGTACAGGCATTCGCAACACTAGAAATTTATCGTAATTTGCAGTGTTCTAATAGCTTTCAGAATTTCATTGGGTATAACTTGAAATATGCTCTGAAATTAGATCTTGCATTGTTTTTGCATTTTAAATTTGCACGAGAAATTTGCATGTAAACATCATCTTGTCAGCATAGATTTCTAAACAATTTATGCCAAAACTTATCCCTTGTATCTTAATCCTAACAAACGTCTTAAAATTCATTTCATCTCTTTAGGAGATTTCTTGGAATATGAAGCACTTCAGTTGGATTTCTTAATAATAAAATAAAAATTCATCCCTATTTCGAACATTTCTCTGAAAAATGACAACACTCGGTCACAAATATGTGAAAGGAAACGTAAAAACACAAATTTTTTTTGCTCCTTAATGAATGAAATTTTGAAATCCTATAAATGCTCAAATTTCTTGAAAATATTAAGGGATCTGAATTCGACTCAGTAAGACGAGTTCAAGTTGAATAAGATAATTCCAGACCTAAAGCTTAGTGCAACGTTACCCAAGAAGATTTGAAAACATCTCCGCGCTGCGCCATATTCCCCTCGAGCAAGAACAGAAAACATCTCACACATAGACTGAGCTCATATAACGAGATGCAGCAACGAGAATGCCTGCGAAAGACCCTGAGAGACCCTGAGAATCACGAGGTCATGGGAGCACAATGATAGAGAGAACAGAGCATTCATGCTACTACTCAATATTGATCTCCAGTCAAAACTGTGAACCAGACCATTAACTACTTTATAATAAAATAAGAAATTAACAAGGTTTCGGTTTTAATTCCCTCACCAGTGCCCTCACTTTTGAAGCGAGGAGGTAATGAAAGAGTACATAGAACCCTAAGAAAGTCTGTTAAAAATTTAGTGTCCCAGACACATTCTCCACTCTTTCTGCTTCTGCTCGCTCTCTGTCGCCCTCCATAACTCAACGTTCATTTCACACTAATACTTCAATTGAGATTCATCTCTAGAAAACCTTCCCCTTGTTTTGAATGAAAACATTTCATTAAAAATTTTAGGCTCAACTATTTCCGCCGTGTGTCTTAAAGCAAATTCAAGTACACAAGCAACGTGGTAATTGATTTCACATCCCTGTTTAGAGACAAAACCATCGACACATGCCCACATGCAAGCACAAACACTGTTTGTGAAGACGCATTAGTATCGCAACTCTGTCATCATTTAGTACTGAGCTAACACAGAAACATAAGAGAATTTGACACAGAGACGGACATTTTTAGCCCAGCATATTCCATTTGAGAACATTAGCTGAGCTAATGATAAATACAACTACAGACACGAGAAGGAACACTAACCCGTTGCACCCCCACACAGATGCTTGCCGCCTGCGTACAAACGCCCCTTCAGCTCCAGCTCCGGCACTTTTTCCAGCCATAGATCGGCTATGTCGATGCGTAGGCGCATAGGTGACACATGCTTTCTGCGCTCAAAATTGTAAAAATAATGAACAAGACCCAGTTCGTGATACCAGCAAGTAAAATTGGAGACCACACTAAAGCACCAAGCATTCAGCAACAGGTAGACATCAAAATGAGAATACTGGAATAAATATAAGAGTGCTTCTGAAAGCCCTTTTTTATTTTTCCTGTCACTAAGTGCTAAGCAGAAAGTACAACGAGAAACTAGAAAAGATTTTGATCAGTAAAACTTTGACAGTGTGACCGCAATTGAGTTCCAGAATGACATCACTATTACTATAATGGAGATGAACCACGCCGACAGCTCCAAGGGAGTCATAACAGCGGCAGGCAGCACATCTGCCACACGCCAACGTAAGTTTGGATCTGGTTTACACCAATTCCAGATCTTTATGAGAAATGCACTAGCCAATTTTGGTGTTGAGTAATCCGATAAACTAGCTTTTGCTTTTCATAATTTTGCACACAAATAATAGCAAGCACAGATTACCTCAAACTGTGTTCACTACTCCATGCATGACCAAATGCACTTCAACACAAGCAGCCAATGAGACAAGACAGAAGATCTATACAACCACAAAATAACTGGTCATATTGCCCTCGTGAGAAGCAGTTATTTCTAAATTTCACTCCAAATTGCAAATATTTGTGGCTGATGATACTGACATCAAATTCTATAGCAAATTAGAATTTGATAACTTCCAGACAGATCAATCAAATGAATTACTTAGAGTTAGTAAGTCTTTTTTATACAAGCAATGAGTTGCTTATAAGAGGAAATTGCACGAAAGTTTACTTTGCTCAAAATATGCAGGAAATACTTACTCTGTATTTAAATTATGGTGTTTTTTAAGAGCCAATGAGATCATATATACACTATATCTAGTGCAAAATGTGAATGTTTCATTTGTTTCATTACTATCATTAATAAACTCTGCAGCATCAATTTAAAACAAGAAATGAATAAAAAAAGGAGGTAATAGATCCAAGTAAACATGCAGGAGTTCCCCCAGTTTTGCAATGCGTGCCTGAAATAATGGTCGCATTTACACCGTGTTTGGTGTGGTACGTGTTTAAAGGTACGTGTTTTACCTCTCCAATGTGCAAAATGAGTTGCACAAAAATTCAAACACAGCAATACAGAACAAACTAAATGTTTACAATTTTTACTCAAAATGTTGATAGGCCATTACGTTAACTACTATAGCTCGAAAAAATAAAATTTCACAATTAAGGCCAAGGAATTTTTACAATTTCATGAAAAATGGGCATCCATTTACAGCATTCCATTGAACACATGATAAGTAATATAAAATATGAACTTCTACTGAACCGTAGGAGTTGAAATCTCAGGGGCTAAGTTGGGCAGTATAATAGAAATCTTGGATATTGAACTAACGCTCCCTGCATCCTTCCGTGTTCTACTTTATGGAAATAAACACATGCAGTGAATAGTATAAGAATGCAAGAGCAATAACATGTGCTCCCACAACGACTGACACAGTTGGTTTGGAGGTTACTCACAATTGGCTGATTTTGGTATCGAACTTGTAACGCTGCGCGCCACGGTCAATGAGCACAACCTGCAGCTTCTGGGATGCATCACTGGCAGAGGCCACCCAGTGAGAGAGCTCACCTAAATATAATGGCATTTCATTCAAATTACATTAGATTATTTTTCAAAAAAGGTAAAATTTGCTTAGTTAGTAAGTGCAACAAAAAGTTAAGGGCAAAAATCAAAGAAGTCTACATTGTTTAAAATTATATGTGGTCAATACTAAAACAAACATTTCGGGCCTTGACTAATCATCAGTAAAGAATAGGAAATTATAAACAGAGAATTTAACATTCAGACTTGGTAATTGCACATATTGTACATTGCTGGAGATGTTAAAGCACTGGTGATTTCGAACAGACTGCATACCCTATACGCTGCATCCAAGTAAAGGAGAAAATGAATCCATTGTGTAATAGGACATAATGAAAAGTAAATACCAGAGCTTAAGCTATAGCTGCCCAACCAAAAGCAAGGGACGCACACTCTGCATATCATTAAGATGGGTTTGTTTGTGTGCATCTACAAAGATTCAAGAATTACAAGTTTATTCACATTACAAACAGACCATAGAATTGAGAAATCAGTATCTGAAATTCTAACATTGCACTGTTCCTCTGCATGAGATCTTATGGCAGGATGTGGAGGGCGACAAAGACCAGCCCCCGTTCTAGAACTTACTCCAAAGTGTTCCACCTGTCTGACGTGCAATGTACGGGTTGTTTAGCTGACATATGTAGATGCACACTGTGTATAACTGTATAACAGACACGCCAAGAACAGAGACGCAAAGGAATTTTGTCTTTACACCGGAAAAAAGAACCAATAGTGAATATGTTGACTAGGACGACTCTAAAAGACACATGAGGGAGAAAGGACGATATTAGCGACAACAATTCACGCTTCCTTTGCTCTGACTGGTTATAAGTACGGAATACAAATAAAAATTTCAAGTTTATCAGCTGCTGGGTAGGCGGGGTACATTCATTTTTTTTGTTCAAGATTATTAGATTATTAGTTAGTTTAAGCCTCCCTATCCGCAACGAATGCGATCCAAAGAGAGGTAGAAGGAAGGCACCATTTAGTATGGAGTTAAGAGAATGTGGAATCTGTGCAGAAACGGCATAGAAACAGTAAGGTGAGAAAGAAGTTCATGAAACAAGATCAAAGTTGAAGAAGAAAGTAGTAGGTGCTGAAAAACAGGACAGCAGTGAACCAAAAAAAAAGATGGTTCTTAACACAACATAAACATTTTATTTCAACAAAAAGAAGGCTTATCTAACTCTCAGCTCGAGCCTGTACACATTTTCCCCTGGGAGCGCTAATTCCCATGGATAAAATAGTTGTATCCCCCTGAAGGGATTTCTCGTTCAATAAAAAACCTATTCTGGCATTGATCACCGTGTGAGGGAAGCCAGTAGCTTTGAAAAAATTGCGTAAAAATTCAAATGCGGAATGCAGTTTTAAAAGAAGAGCAAATGTTGTATGCTCAAAAAAAAAGAGTTCTAATACCGTTAACTTTAAACTGAAAAGAACAAAACTGAAAAAACTGGATCCCAAACCAGAAAAACACATCTTACGGCAAACTGATATTTCCAATTTGCCATTTTGTTCAGTTACAAGAGCAATCAAAAGAGAAAGTTTGCCATCATTTTCACATTTCAAATGTTGTAAAAACCCAGAAGCATGCAAGTGATTTCCAAAAAGAATAAATGAATCAACAATGTACCTCTGATAAAAAACCAGCCACTACTCGGATGGACAGTCCTCTAACCACTTTTTCTCATGATGACACATAAATATATTGGCAAATGTGGTACCCACGGATAATCCCATTCCGAGACCTTCAAGTTATTTGTACAATTTGCTTTGAAATATAAAGAAACTATGTAATACACTAAGTTCTAATAAAGTTTTCACTAAAGACTGCGTTAGTCCCAAACGTACAAGCTAAACCACGAAAAAGTTTTCCAGACAAATCTCGATAGTTTCTTTTAAAGGCACATTAGTGAACAAGCTCTAGACATCAAATGAGGCCATAAAAAACGTTTCAGAATTATCAAATTTTGACAGATTATCTAGAAATGCATGAGAATTTTCCACAGTTAAGTTGCTTGTAGGTAACGGTTTCAAGATTGGAATCAGGTACTTAGCAATTTTCCTTCTGGAAAATTGCACTACTGCAAATTGAAATACTTCTTGCAACTCTGACAACCCAGAAATCCCACAGAACTAATAATTTGCAACACATGGGCCCAATGATGTACGTCTGACATGCAGTTTACAAGCAAAAAAATAACACTGATACTTATGACTTACCTCTACCAGCACCAAACTCGAGGAAGCACAACTGTGAATTTTCTGCATTCTGTCCCGAAACGCCTCCATCATTTGCATAGGAGATGCATTCACCAAAACATGAGTGCTGAGAGACACCAAGAGCACCGATGTTCTGAAGGTGAGCTAATAAGGAGCTATTCTGCAGCAGATGCTTCCTGACGCTGGGCCCTGAAAGGCCATTGTTCTTCAGCTCAGCCAGGACAGTAGGGTGGGACAGCACGGCGTGCAGTATCCGCGATGTGTGCGCTGCACAACATCAAAACAAATTTCGCCTTAAATGGTGCCCAAGGATGAGTTCCATAATCTTTCATGTGTTTGAAGAAAACTCACAAAAAAATTCAATTCACCAAAAAAAAAACTTTCATGTCGGATATTTAAGGATGTTATGCTTCAGAGTTTACCCTGTATGTCATCTGTTCTATTCATCTATTTGCAGTGAATAGTCAAGTTGCATATTAAAAGGTATCTGAAATTTGCACTAAAATAAAAAATAAATTTTTATACATTGATAGCTAAATCAAAAAAGTGACGTTCAGCAATGAAAAATGGAATTACAACTCTATCAAAATAATTGTAAACTTTTTAGGCACACCCAAGCATTGTATCACATGCGCTACTTGTTGTGCCTAGGACTTTGTAATACAAGTAGAATAATAATAATCACCACACAAAACAGTCACAGGGAACACTGTAACAAAAAATCACCATCAAAAATATCAAGTCCCATGGCCCTTGTATTGATGTTAATTCTTCCAAACACTGGCATATCCACACTGAAACAACGCATCAGAACACAACGGCACAAGACTCGTAAACAACACTGAGCAGAGGACTGACTCCTGCAACTGAATAAGCTCGTTCCTCCGAGGGTGGTTCAGCACAGAGAGACAATTTTTGCGCTCACATCAGATGCTAGAAAATGTTCACGAATTTACAAGTTAACTCAATATAAGGCTAGTGCAAAATGTACACCTTTGGCAACAGTCTCTTTCCAACAATTTTCTACTGTTTTCCTTTACAATTTTTGGTTCTTGGCTACAAAAATTGTCACCACATATTCAAATCCTACCTGAGTGTAGTTTTTAATCAACTATATAAATGTTAAGAAATAGTTAATTTGATGAATTTAATGAATCCATTGCAAGATGGTGTCCTTTAATGACTAAAATTGTGTTCACTAAATTGTGTTTTTCTATGTGTCTTGCTTCATTTTTATTACAAGGTAGCAATGGTGTTTGTAACACTTCATTAAGATGCGTTCATTTTTTAGCATGAAAAGAAAATTTTGTATCCCAACAGTTCGGGCCAGTTTCTTCAACATGTATGCCTTGTAAGGTCCAAAGTGTGTTGTTGTGTGTGAGCAATTTGGGCAGGCCTGGGCAAGAGAGTCGATGTTGTGGGTAGACGTCAACCACAAGAGGGGGATATATAGGACATTTGAGCTTGAAGGGCAAGCAAACAGCCTAGCAAGCCAGCAGTCCCTTACCACAACGGGAAATGAGCTCAGCGGGGAGTTTTTTTGCAACAAAAATATTTAAGGGAAAAGATTGAGTATCGAATTTACAGTGAAATATCTGGAGCCAGACTCGAAAGATGGCGGAATGAACAGCGTTCTTGTCACAGCGTTCTCACAGCCAATGAAGGCATATGCAAGCTTCTTCGAAATACTGAAAAATTAGGATTGGTTCATGTAAAGAAGGGCAAGCAAGGAACACCCACAAGCACATGACGCTACGCATGGGGAAGCTTAATCGAGCGGTAACAGTGAAAGGGCGTATAATGGCAAAAAGAAAAGTGCGTCATAACCAAGTGTTGACTGGAAAATACTGCTTTGAAAATATGTAGATACTGCCTGGCACGAAATATTCATTTGCAAATATAAAACAAGTTAAAATTTTTCTTGTCGGTAATCAATGTTTCTCTATTTGCAGAAAAAAAAGGAATTAAACGAGACCGTGGTGGTCAAAGAAAAAAGCGTTCAAACGCGTGGACGGGTGAGAGTTGTTTTTTTTACAAGAGATGCTGTTCGAAATATACATATATATGATGAAAAAATTAATGTCGTTGAATTAAAGCTATAATGTATAAATGAGCACAATTTTTGCAATCAAAATAATGGGTAAATGATGTGATTTTGCAGGTTGGGGCGGCTCTTTCTCTCTCTCTCTCTCTCTCTATATATAAATATATAGAAAAGATGACCCATTTCCTGAACTGATGATGTCCAGAGAATCTGAACTTTTGCCAGTGTGAATGTACTTGCAACCTGGAGACATGACCATGTCCTGTGCTGTGGGAGACGTATTATAGGAGAAGTTGGATTTTGTCATGTATTCTGTGTGCAGTTAATTAATAGAGGGGTTGTTGGCCGGCCAATCATTAGGATAGCATTGTCATTAGGGCTATGACGCTCAAATAATTCATGATACTGGAATCGTGTTAATGTGTGTGTAATAAAGGGTAGTGCGTATGAGGTAGTCGTAGGTGCACAAAGCCTTCATGATAGGTTGTTGTATGACAGCCTCACAAAAATGTGATAGGATGTTCTGCCATAATCATAAAATTTTGCAAGGACATTTTGAGTATCAAACACCTGACTACGCAAACAGTCTCTCATCAAAGCAGATGCGCACAGAAAACGCGCTGTTGTAAGTGGGTCTCTTCAGTCTGGTGGGTACCTCAAATTTTGTGTTTTTTGTAATCAATTGTAACTACTTTGGAGTGGGAATTTCCTATGTCTTTTGTGTTTTATTGAGGGTATTCTCGTCTGTGTTTTCTTTCTTGCAAATTTCATGATTTCATGGAGGTTTGCCAATTTCTCAATTTCAAGAATCCAGTCTCCTTGTTAATGTAAATCACTGAGGGGCAGGACCTTGTCTTGTGACAAAATTCAACTTCCAAAAACTTGCAACTTAATACTTCATGGCTACTCACTGTAATGAAATTTATAAATGTTAAATAGCCAACGCTGAGTTGTTACGTCAAATGTGATAAACTTGCATCTGTGAATTCAACGCGATATGTCCTACGCAATCGTAGCGCAAGTAACCTTTGCACCACTACTACTTTCCGTGAGAACAGTTGTTAACCCCTGAATTGATTAATAGTTACAAGATTTTTCTTGACTGCTTCTGAGAATAAATTCGTGGAGTATTGTACAATATTAAGTAAAGCAGGGTGTCTCACTCATTTTAACATTTCAAACAAAATAAGCTTGAAAATTATATCATTTACTTTCACGATACAGTGTCACTCTCCGAGTTTCATGGTTTCAGGTCCAGCAACTAGAGTTGACAGATCTTTAGCAAGTACGTATCACCATTTCGCGGTTCAGCACCGTCACTACCGAGAGCGAAAACAAACAAGCGGGCCAAGGTTGTCAATTTTAAATCTTCATGAGATTGCAATTAACACATATGTATAAAAAATGCATTATAACTATATTAAATTTTAAAGAGGATATTGCATGAAGCAAGGATTGCTCTTAGAGCTCTCAAATCGAAAGCTGATGGTTCCATCTCCGCAAGCATGCCTATCAGCATAGTGACTGCAAAGGTTGGGGAAACTCACATGCTTCGGCACTCAACTAAGAGGTGCTTAACACTACAATGACCGAGCTGTCATTTTGACAATTTTTAAAAATTTAAGTATACATAAATGTAATAATTTTCATGTGATAGCTCTGATACTCCTTGACTTTTCCTGAATAATAGTGATAGTTATGTGAGTAAAATTACTTTTAAATGTGATATGCAGTTTTTTAAATACAGCATGGTTTACCTAAAATGGCGTGGCGGTCATTTTGACCGCTGTGTTATTTTGCTACTGTATATTATGTTCGAAACATTCCTTGCAAAATGATATGACGCACCCTGGCTTCACAGATGCACACACTTTCTGTGTTTGAAAGAAAGGTGTCTCTGACACGGTTTCAACATGACCACAAAATTGGAAGATGTAGTATGTACAATATTCTATATGAATCTCCTTGCATTACATCATTGCCCAAACGTCAAATTGTAGAAGGGTGTGTGTGGAGTCATTTCAATTTCATGATAGATGATTCAACTATTAAGCACATAAAGGAATGCACTGAAACTGAGGCTCGCTCAAAATTGAACTGTAAAGATTGGTCTACATCTTATGAAGAAATATGCGCAGTTATGGGTATCATGTTTGCTCGAGGAGTTCTGGCCAAAGGCCAATCAATTGACGATCTTCGGTCAAAGACTCGGATCCTTAATATTTTTGTGAAACAATGCCCGGCCAACGTTTCAAAGAAATTATGAAGTTTCTACGCTTTGACATGAAATCAACGCTATCTGTGAGCTTGAAAAATGATAAATTTGCATTGATTTTGGCAGTTTGGGATCGGTTTATCGAAAATAGCGTCACCTGCTACAGGCCTAATGAAAACATCACCGTGGATGAGCAGCTAATTCCCACTTAGGCAAGGTGCCCTTTTACATGGTATATTGCTAGCAAATCAGACATATTTGGTATAAAATTTTGGCTGGCAGCAATGCAAAATACAAATACTGCTTGAATGAGCTTCCATTATTTTGAAATGATCATTTTCGTCCAAATAATCAGCCACTGTCAGAACATGTAGGTCTTCACCTCGTTGAACCTTTCACAAGGACAAACGGAATATGACCTCTGACAATTTCTTCACTTTGGTGAAACTAACCAGTGTTAAGCTAAAGGCCAAGAATACAAGTCTCGGAGGCATTGTGAATCGGATTCGTAGAGAAGTCCCACGATGTGTCCAATAATCCCGTAAAGACCGATACACGACGCTCATACTAAAGAATAATGAGTCTACACTTACACTCTACCAGTGCAAGCCATCAAAAAACGTTCCTGTGTTGTGCACACTACATAGAACCGTAGCAATTGGCAATGGATCAAAGAAACTTCCTGAAACTGTCGAGTTCTATAACTCAGCAAAGTACTGTGTTGACGTCGTTGACCAGATAGCCACAAAAGCTGGATCAAGTCAATAGCCTGTCCATGTTTCTACAACGTGTAGGATCTAGCTGGCATAAATGCAACAATCCTCTACAGAGAAATCACGGGTGAAAAAAATTGCTCGTTATAAATTTCTTCTTCAAGTGGCAATGGGGCTGAAGCAGCAGTACAAAACACAAAGTAATAATGACCACTCCAGTGATGACGTTGCTGAAGACAAAGCCAAAACTACGAAGTCAAAAAAAGAGAAGGCAATGTCAAGTAAGAAAATGACCAGGAAATAAGACTTCAGAAGAGTGCTCCACATGTAAACTTGCTGTTTGTGGTGAATGCACAACCAAAATATTTAAAAAAAATATGCAGCAACTGTTTCTAATTCATAACAATGCAAGCTGAACATTAAAAATGGATTATTATGCAATTTTTTGTTAGAAAATAATGTCATTACCTATAATGCAAAAGGATATTAAGTTATTATTACATGTAATTTCACCTATCATTTTGTTTCTACAAATATTTTTGATGTCATATGTAAACTGTTTTATTGACGTAAAATGACAACATGAAAAGTATCACAGTAAAAATGTCAACAGTAAAATATTTTGAGGGATTATCATCAATTTGTATTTGCGGTCATTTTGACCGCTCGGGGGTGGGAGACCGTTCTAGGGGGTGGGAGTCAGCGGCCATTCTAATGTTAATCGTTTGAGGAGTGTGGCACTGATCACAGAGCGGCTGGGGATGCCGCTCTATCTATAAGGTGACTTCTGCAAGAATAGCCTATACGTGAGTAGCGTAGTGTCAGCTCCCTATGGCTACTGCAATACCTGGATAGAGTACACTCAACCACAGTGGGCTTTATTGTCTTTAAGTTTGTTGTTGGCCACAGAATTTCAGCCCTACTGCCATAAATTTCTCACAGCAGTGTTGAAAAGTTGGCAGTAATCTCAACAAGAAAATGCTCAAATGAGTGATCTCTCTTACAGCCTGGTTTGCTCTCGCATTCCTCGATACCTTAACATGTCCAGGTACTCAGCAAATTTTCACTTCGTTAGATCTGAGCACAAAATGTGTGAGAAACGCTGCAATCTCATCTACTAGAGTGGTTACTGTAATAAACTTTAACGACGTCAACGACGCTTTAGGAACTGTAAATACGGTGAAGAGGTTACTTGGGTGCCTTTAAATTCTTTTCAGGACCTCAATCATGGCATCCAATTCTGTACTACATACAGATGCGCAGGAAGCAGTTTTCCAGTTCTTACAAACTCCTCAGAAATGACTGCGCAGCCCATAACAACACCAATTTCAGAGATATGATCAGGATAAATTTTAACCGGAGAAGGCATGCTGAGAAGCATGCCATCATACCAGGCATTCTACAATTAAAACAGAGCTCTCACAACACCAGCAGGTAGCGTTTGCTTTTTGAGTAGTTGGGATCCAAAGCAGAAAGTATCGACTGGAATATGCCATGTTAGTCCATCATCAGGAAGGCTAGCGATCACTCTATTGGGCCCAAGTGCATCATCGAATCCAGCAGCGCTGAATAGTAGTCAGCTGAGGCGGTTAAAAAGTAAGAAAGAGGGAGTTGTTGTCCCAGGGGTGCATGCACAGTCAGCCATACGAGAGAGAGAGAGTGGCAGTTTCTCTAATCGCACAAAGAATTGCAAGCTGAGCCACACCCTCACAGTGACAGAGGAGCTCCCCGCTCTCCACACACTGACTGGCAGTTGATGCTGTTCAAAAGGTTCAATAGAAAGTTGTATGGGAGCGTGATGCATAGGGTCTGAAGGGCCGTTTACACTAGGGGACATTTTGGCCGTGAGGCGCGACACGTTTATGCGAGGCTCATTTTTGTGTGTGTATACACAAAGTTCCCTGTTCGCCAAGGTAGTTGCAAGACACTTGAATGTCGCGCCTCACGAATTCGATCATAGCGAATAGGGAACTTCGTATTTACACACAAATGTGAGCTTTAGTGGTGAGCCTCGTATACAGGTGTCGCGACTCACGGTCAAAATGTCCCTAAGTGTAAATGGCCCTTAACTTTGCCAGTATGATCTCTCTCTGGCGTACAATAATACGATACAGTCGTAGTCCAGGCTGCTCCTCATCAGAGTTCTGCGGAGGCAAAGCAATGTCACACGATTGGTTCCCAAGAAAGAGCAGAAACGCATTTCAACATATTCATCCTTTGGGGACAATCAATTTTCAAGGTGGCGAAGTGAGAATTCCATGAGAGTTTATCGTCGAGAATCATGCCCCAAACTTGGTGCTACATGGTAAGTTTACAGGACTCCTCTGTAGCATTAACAACGGAAAGCCGCGGAGATTTCAGTCCTGAAACTGGAGCCCAAAAGATTATTGAGAGGAAATTGCAAAAGCCATGTTCCAAAGACCAACTGCTTGCATTATTGAATGTCATTTGCACTCTTAGAGTCAATGCTGGCAGGTGAGCAGCAGAAGAAGGTGTGAAATTATCTATATACAGTGATGCTGAAATCCTCATAAATAAGGAGGATGCAATTTTGTTGAACTGAATGCAGCTCAGCACACTGCCCAGCGATATGCCTTCCCGTTGTATCAGCAAGGGTGAAAAAGTGCTGACTATTTTAACGTAAAAACTCGCTCACAAAGGAATTGTTATAGAAACATGGCCATACACGCCCGACTGCCATCTCTGTAAAGGCATTGGAGAATACCATGTCCCACTGCAGTGTTGTAAGCTTCATGCAAGTAGAGGAAGACATAGGGGGTCTGCCCACAAGCACTAAGGTTTAACATCAAATGGTTCCGCAGGTGCACAAGGGCGTCCATTGTCTCTCACGTCTAGCAGAAACCAAATCTGAACAGGGTTTGGGAGTTCCTCTGCTTCTAGCTGTCTTGTCAGTTAAACATTGATGATCTTATCCATAAGCTCCCCAACACAGCTGGTCAAGGCCATTTGCCAGCAGCTGTCAGTATTGGTTGTGGAATTGCTTGGTTTCAAAAATGCAAGAATTGTTGCAGTTTGCCGTTATTGCGGGTATGCGCGTGTGTTCCAAATCTTGGTGTATGAGTCGAGAAGCTGGTGTATTGTTGTGTGACGCATTCTCTAACATTTGATAATACTATAATAAGCCATGAGGTCCTTGCGCAGTATTGCTACATGTCCTCGAAGCAGCATGCAGTTCAATTTGAGTGAGGGCTTCATTAAACAGTATTGTTCAGTTAGAAAAGAAGTCTAATTCTACCTATTCCAAAAGCTGCTTGTGTGCTATAAATGCAGTGGGATAGAGTGATCCACTACTAGCACGACAAAAGAGAACGTCTGGGCCATAGCAGAAGCGACAGGTTGAGAGTCCACAGCAAGGTGACTATCCTAATCTATGCAAGGCATGCTACGGTGATGTTTCCCTCTCATTTTGCATAAGCATTGCCAGATTTTTGACAAAGGAGCTCCAGAATATAGGCTGGAAACGTACCTCTGCTCGAGGTTTTACGAGCTAGGTTCTTTATGCACCGAGGTCAGACCCTAGCTCGGTTGCAGATAATTTTGTCAGAGTTTGCCACAACTCGGGAACTTCCGCAATGCTGGCTTCCGTTCAACATTAGTAGTCATTATTCCCCCATGGAACGCAATGCTCTGCCTGCCTCCTAGCCAGCTGGGGATGGCAACACTGGCAGTTGTCACCAGCTATGTGTTCAGCTGTTCAACACGCTCATCGATGGTCAGCTCCTTTCTTGGCTCGGTCATCCGCGTCTATACCTCATGGGTTTTCCAGTCACAAATTCCTTTAGGGACTGGTTGCTGTTTTGTTCTCATAATTATTGGGTAGTGATCGCTGCCATTCGTGTCCCCTAGAACACTCCAGTGAACGTCAGGAATAGTGTTGTGTTTCCCATGCTGCAGGTTTAGCATTTAGATCTCCCAGGATGAGGATGGCCGGTGGTAGTTGGTTGCTTATGTTTAATCTATCCTGCAAAGATAACTTCTCTTTGGGAGGGCTATTGCAGACAGAGTCCATTTTCTGTCCAACCCAGAAACGTAGGGCTAAGGTTTGCAATCTTGTACTTATCATTATCAGAATGCAGCACATTTCTTTTGAGCTTTCCAATTCTATTACTGGTACTGGGTGAGGTGTAAGGAAATCAAATTTCATTTCGTAGTTCAAAGGAGGCGCAGAGTAGAGCGCACCAAGTAGAATCTCTTGTAGATGGGAAAATTGGTTTTCTCTCCTTAAGGAGCATCCTTGAGTCACCGTAATTTTGTTGACAACCATGAATGTTCCACTGCAGGATCGCATTCATGACTTACTGCGTGTACTTGATTTTGTTTGCGTAGGATCTCTATTTTAGTTGATGAGTTACCAGTTGATGAGCGCTGTATTCTCTTGGTTATATCATTCCACGAGCACAGAGGTACCTTATTGGGAGAGTTTGATTGAAGCCAGAGTGGTGCAGGTATTTCTCAAGCAATTGGGGAGGCAATATCTTCTGGTACCATTGTCAGTCTTTCTAAGGAGCATCCACAAAATGCTACACAAGATTCATGATTCTTACTAGCATCGTGCAGGATCCTCTGCTTATTTGAAGGGGTTGCAACACGCCACGTATGACGTCATGACCCTGCCCCAACTTGGCCGGGCCGCTCTTACAGAACCACACGTTGAAAGCTGGGCTGCGTCTTCTGGGACTGGTGACTCTTGCATGGGCCTGCTGGATCTCTCAATGGTTACTGGATCTATCCTACTTCGTTTTCATGAGTGGACGCCAGTTTAGTAATTTTAGGGAAAGCCTTCCCACGGGTCTGCCACGCGTCACTCTGTACTCTCTTCCGTGAAGTTCCCATTGGTCAAATCGTTTCAAGCGGTTCACTGCTGGAGAGGTCTAGGTGTGTGAACCTAAGTATTCCACGGGGAAGTTTCGTGGTGCTCCCAGCTTGCTGGTTCACGAGTTGTGCCTTCTCACCGGCTTGACATCTTACTTGACATATAGGTTTTCCTGCTTACAATCAGGTGAAGCAGTGTCAGGAACATTTATTGTCACCCAAGTTTGGGTAATTCCGTGCTCATCAGGTCTTGCCAGTAAGGGTCTTGCCACATTCGCGAAAGTTACTGAGGCCTAATATAACAGTTGGTAATGGTACGTTTTGTGTCACCGTAGCTGAGTCTTTGATTGGTCTGCATCAACAGCACTTCCTCTCACAATTCAAAATAAAAGCAGATATTAGAGCTTGCAGGATTGGGCTTTTTGCACATTTCACTTGGGTTGTGCACGGCAGTTCATGTTGGTCTTCGCAACAGTTTAAACGTGTGGCACGCTGAGCTCTTCAGGTCTTTGTACCGTGACCATACATATGGCACTTGCAACAGCGGCAGGGCTTCTGGAATGTCCTGACGCACAGAGCAGCACGTCCATACAGTGCCTACAAACTAAGGCAAGTGACATTTGTCAAATGTGAGAACGTAGGTTGGGGTGGGGGAAAGTACACCTTCACTATCCTCAAAGTCCGATAAGCCGCCTTCACATCAAACTGCTTTAGTTCCTCCAGCAACTGCTCATCAGTTAATTGTGGATGGGTGCTGTACCACATGAGCCCTTACTCTCATCAAGAGTCTCATGAGGGTTTACCTGGACATTAACTCCATCCCATATCGCGTCCCAAAGATAGCATTGCATTGGTACTGGCTTTGTATCTTAACCACAAGACTATCGTTTCTTGCCTCGTTAATCTTGACTGGTCTGCCTCTAAGTCTACGATGGAGGTGGTGATTTGCTTCAATCGCATCCACATGACTTATTGGTAAACAATCCATTGCTTTGACTGAATAGAATCGCTCAAATTTTGTGGGCAGCATTTGATTCTCGTTTTCATCGAGGGCTAAGGTTTTTGCGATGATGTGTAGACGTTGGCCCCAGTGATTTGGTCAGTGCGGTTGCTTCTTAAGATTTTTACTATGGGAGCCCATACCCCTATCTTCGGTGAGAATTTTGTAAGGCTCCAACGTCAGATGGACTCAAGTAGCCTGACCGTAGCACTTCCACTTGCAGAGAGTTAGCATTGGCACCTGCGTGATTGCCGGGAGTTTGGTAGAAAGGTCAGGGGGAAGATCCAGGTTGGCTACGAGTGAGCGTTGTAAGGATGAAATTTCCATGTTGATGAAAAAAAGAAAACCCGCCTGCCACTTTTAGCCAGCACAAGGGGTGGGCGGCCGCCAAAGAAGGAGATCTCTTCTGTTGGACACACGTAGTCTATGGGAACGCTCACTAGGCGCAGGTATAGCAGTGTTGTTACTCGGAGGCCTCCTAAGGTTCTCATCATGCACTATCAGATGTGGTTTTTATATATTCTGTGAGAATATATATTTGCATGCCTAATTTGTGTGGTTCTTTTTGTTTGTTTCAGCCTAGATTCTTGCCGTGCTATGAACTATTATTAAACATAAATTAATCTTAAGCCTAGAAGACCTGGCTTGCTTGAGTTCTACCATCTTGGGAGGTGAGTTGAATGGTTCTTCATGTTAATTAGCATGTGCATTGTTTAGAATTTTCAGTTCATCGGTTTGTTTTATGTTTTGGTTTGCTTCTTTTATTTTTTCCAATTGTGTCTTGAGATTTTCAGTTTGATTGATTTTCTTTATTTTGAGTTGAAGTTTTGTTTGTCCTTTATGTGCAATTTACTGATATAATTTGCACTTTCGATTTATTTGCTTCAGATTTTTGTTTCATTTATGTTTGTTTGTTTGTTTTATTCTTTTTGTAAAGCCTGGTCATAGGAGTTGCTTGCGGTTTTTGTACTTTTAAGTTACACACATTCTTTTCAGCCGGCAAGTCAACACCTCATGTGCATGCTCGCCCACTGTTGGTCTCATCTTGTTATACCTGTCTGTACATTCTCTACTATTTGATGTGCCTCTGGATTAGTTATTTCACTCATTCTGGTTCTAAGTGAAGTGTAATAAACACGAGGTTTCATTTCACCACTAGTTCTAGACTCACCATACACGTTTGATGATGAATTATGGGATATTATGACCCCACAAGTGTGAGCAACCAGAGCAAGCAAGTTGATGCGCTTGACAAACCAGCGACGCGTTGCCTAGCAACGCTGATGTTCAAACAGTCCCCCACCCCTGTAATCGCTCCCCTTCACAAACCCTCACCGCATGCGACTATCAAACTGACAGGTAGAGCCTAGGTCCCTGCCAGCCTCTATCCGGCAAGGAAAAAGTTTGAGTATGGTCAATAGGGGAATCAGGTCAACCAAAGAGATTGTGAAATATGTATCATCTATAATAGGTCCAGGTCATTCTCTTCGTCTGGATACACCCGAGCCACAATGCCATGGTTGGCACTCAGGACAGAACAGCCTCAAGCATCATGGAGGACACAGCCTCTCCAGGACAAAGAGGAATGGTCCGAGGGTGTCACGAAAAACGATCCCCGCAGTGAAACTAGGTGCACAATTTCATTGCACCACACGAGCACTACATTGCAGTGCCTCATAAGTTAGCATGAACAAAGTAACAAAAGCAGCATCATGAGGACTTCTTGATAACCCAAAATGGAAAAGTATGTAAGAAAAATAGGAATAAAAGCACATACAAGAGCTTGGTTGCACTGGACAAACGTCTCTTAGATGAAAGAGAAGTAAAATACAACTTGAAAACTAAACCAACCGCAGGCTATAGCATGCACTATTTAATATTCTCTTGTAACTAGCAAGGAATATCAAATGAGAAACTCTATTTGTAACAACCACTCACACATCCAGACAGCCATTATCAGCAGAGATTGCTTCTTCCCTCTCTCACATGCTTCTCAGTGCAGCTGAAGAATGCTCTCAATTACTCACGGTGCATGAAGATGTTTTAAGATTAACTGAAAGACAAAGTTCAGATAGGGCTGTAGACTTGAAGGAATGCTATAATTGGTTCAGTTTAAATCAAAATATTTCACATCAAATGTGAGAGCTATGTATATAGACATGCTTGAGCAAACTTAATTTTCAAGTGAAAAACACAGAGCAAACAAACACAACGGAACTTAGAAGCCCTTCAACTCGTTATTTTGCACAGCACAATCATGCAGCAGAACTACTAAAATGTAATTTGTGATATCACTCAACATCGTCTAATCTAAGTTTCAATGTCCACTAATGCTTTCCAGCCACTTCATACATCAAATCAGTCATCACATTAGTAACCTCTATAAATTGTTATGTTGGTGATGTTTGCATGTTTTGCTGGTGCCTCATTTAGTGATAAATATTGTGGCTGAAATTGCTAAGAAATGATAAATAGTGCAAGGAAACTTCAAAAAATATCTTTTTGAAGCACTTTAGAAGCACTTTAATTAGCTGAAAAACTCGAGGCTGTGCACTGGCGTTTGACTTTATGTTTAAACAATTCCACAATAACAGATAACTGTGTGTCTTCAGATTTTGTAATTAATCAAATAAACCAATTAATCAGTATTTGAACAACTGCAAACAAAAAGATAAGGTAATTTAGCAGTATGACTACAATAATTAATTTCTAATTGCAAGGTTCAATTTATCTACGACCAAATAATAAGCACAACGTAAATGAATGTAGGTCTTTCACAATTAAATCTTGTGTAACTTTTGATGTTAGCAGCAAGAGTGCCTGCACACCAAAAAGACTTGAAGCAAGGAAGCAAGCAAGCTTGAATTGATTAACATGGATTCCTAAGAGAGTGCACACACTGGAGGCAAGCAAGCGTGCAAGACTGAAGATTGGCTGAAGTGATAAAGCGACTCAAAGATGGTTTCACGCTTGAGAGCTGTAGCAATGGCATTGCGCGGCAAGACGTCGTCAAGGGAGGTGCGCTGCTCAATTCCTCTAGCATAGACTGAACTAATTATATCCAAAGTTTATGCTGTACTGTGCCTTTGGAGCACAAAAGATCCAAAGCACAGTGACTGATTTCATGTTTCAAAGCAATGGGATGAAATAGAAATGAAACTTAACATTACGAACTCATGAATGTAACCGCTGATCTATGTTACAGTCCACTCTCCATGACAGTCAGGCTCAAACTGCCGGCTTTAGGTGTGCTGTAGTTTTTGCCTGACAACTTCCAATCTCGCAAGCTTTCTTGCTTCCAGTCTTTTTGTGTGCAGGCACCCTAAGAGAATCAGAGTAGCTTTTCATTCCTGCATGGTACTGTATGATTCATACCAAGAATCCTCTTCCTCCACTGAACCAAAAGTTGGCCAGCATTAAAATATGCATTCTTCTAATGCTTTCCATTCTCTAACTGCTTTCTTCTAGCTTAAATTTTGGATACAATATTAGATGACGTTAATAGTGTGACTTGTTTATTCCCAAAAATGATGTATTCCAAACTGTACAAATTACAGTACAAATTTGAGAAACTTTACTTAGACAAAAACCAAAAAATGCTGTTGAGCCTTTGTGTAAACTTCATATCTACAGAGACAAGCTTCATACGTACAGAGACGAGCTTCATCCCTACAGAAATAGTACAAATTAGCTTACACTTTTCAATGGACTTCACATGACGAATCAGTTCCAGTAGTTCACCATCAGTGAGTTCAGCCAAAGTTCTTCCCGTCAATGAAAATGGTGCGGTGGGTGCATCTGCAGGCAGGCGCTGCTGCAGGTGTTCTGAGCTGTGGCAGTCACTTGCATTGATGCCCTTGCAATAGTAAGGAAGATGATCAGGAGCCCGGGCATTGCACACTTTCAAATGTTGCGCCATTACGTCCGCATACACAGAACTGAAACAAAGTTACATATGTAGGCACTAATTTTATAAAACAGATTCATGTAAAATATCTTTACTGACTGCCTTGGCTGTTGCTTACCACTCAATCTATCTGCACCTTGCTTCAAAGAATTACATTTATTCTGCTCATACAGAAGTTTTAATTTCAATTCAATTATTCCCTTTCATATTTTAATAGATTGAACTATAATCTATGCTCTCATTGTCATCATAGTACTATCTATACTGAACTGCAATTTTCATATATTAATAAGCCAAATATAACCCAGCTACAGAGCAAATAAATAGTAAGCATTCAACTCACTAAATGGTCAAATAATCTTTTAGCTATTTACAAACACTAGTTTTATTTTCTTGCTTTCTTTCTATTTTTGCTTATCTGAATTCTGATCATTCACATTTTTGGTTATTTGTACACAGGTAATTTCAGTTTTCTCAGGTATTACAATTTTTAATTTATGATTTCATTGTTTAATTTCCAATTTATGCTACTGCATATTATATTTGACTTTTTCATTCACGTAGTCATTCTATTTTAGTTTTTATTTCATCTTGCGTAACTCCTGTATTTAGGGATTTGCAAAAGATTTTAGAAATTCCATTTTTACTTATATCACATAAATTTTAGACCTTGCTCTGTTACACATAACATGATAGTCATTTAGATGCACTTTCCGACTTTTTTTTGCATATTTTCTGAATTTTTACTCTCAATGTTGTATTGTACAATATTTAAAACGCCAGTCAATCATCAATTAAGGGAGACGTCTATGCTGAAATGTACAAATCAATGAAATGGCTATAACGTTCTTTCTATGGAATTTAGATCTATGAAAATTGGCTTAAAAATATATATTTTCAAAACTAGATATGGGTAGTCTCTATAACTTTTTCCCCACTTTTGATATAATTTTGGAGACAATGGAGGAAAGGGGGGAGTGCAAACTTTTCAAGAGATGTCTTCTCAAAAAGTACTTATTGTAGAACAATGATTTAGGTGTCATTGGATGTGCTATAAGTTGCTGCATAAAGAGTTGGAGGATTACATTGAATTTCACAATAGTTTAGTTATTACCAAAAAAAAATTGAAAAAGTCATTTTTTCCATAGATTTTTCAATGTAACCAAAAATTATGAATTAAAAAATCTTGTGTCAGTGGATAGAGCAGCTCTATGTGCATCTAATGATACCTAAATCATTGCGCTACAATAAAAACTCATGTAAAAAAATAGATTTTCAAAAATAACCGTAGACCCTCAAATTTTTCCCCATTTCCTCCCATTATCTCTGTAATTATGGCAAAAATGGGAAAGAGTTATAGGCCAACCCCTATTTATTTCTAAAAATACATATGTTTGTCAATTTTCATAATCTAGATTCTATAGAGATTGTTGCAGTCATTTTGTCCATATTAACTAACATCTTCCAATCCGTAATTCTTTACAAAAATTTTTCCTATCTAACTCAGAAATTATCATGAATATCAACGTATTTCTTTGACTCTTTATGCAGCAACTTATGGCGCATCCAATGATACCTAAATCATTGCTCTACGGTAAGTACTTTATGAGAGGATGTCTCTCAAAAAGTACACACTTTCCTCTGCCATTTCCTCCATTTTCTCCAAAATTATGTCATAAGTGGAAAAAAATTTTAGAGACAACCCCTATTTACTTCCAGAAATACATCCGTATGCCAATTTTCATAGATCTAGATCCTATTCAACAAACGTTACAGCCATTTCCTCGATTTTGGGTGGACATCTGCCTCAACCAATTTCAACTTATACGCTCTACCTACCTCCCTAAATCAGCCCAATTTTTTTATTTCCCATGCCCAAATAGTCATCATCCCAAATTGATGCATTGTCTAAAACTCAATTAAGGGGTCACTCGAACGATTTTTAAAAATTTATTCGATTTGTTTGAAATTTGGCCAGTATATGTATTTTTTGAAAAAAAAAACAATTTG
>JACJUY010004719.1:56994-68074 GCA_014220935.1 Platorchestia sp. MABIK
TATTTGAAAAAAAAAACAATTTGAACTCGTGTAACTTTTTCCATTTAGGCCTTATTTTTTGAAAAAAAAAATTTGTTTTTTGTACATTTTAATGGATATTTCAAAAGAATAGAAGTCATTAAGTTTATATGCTAGAACAAAACCAAAGTTTCAGAATCCTTGAAGCATTGCAAACAAAGTTACAGTGGAAAATTTTTCATTTTTAACTTATCATTTTTTTATAAAAGATATTTTATCACTAACTAACATACACATTAATTTTTGGTTTTTAGCTTCATAAAAAAAAAAAGATTTGTAAATTGGAAAAAAGCTACTGTAACTTTGTATGCAATGCTTCAAGGATTCTAAAACTGTTTTTGTTTTTTTCCTAGCATGAAAACTCGCTGACTTCTATTTTTTTGAATGTTGAAAATTAGAGGTTTTGGGTATAGGCTGAAAAACTAAATTTTTTTTGAAGTGCAATAAAATGGACAATTTATGTAATTGAATACTGTTTTCATTTTTGTTTCGATAACCTCCATGCATAACTTCATATTCACAGTGTGAATTGTGATTTACAAAAAAATGATAAAAATAATTTTTTTTATAAAAATTAGGAAATTTTATATTTGTAGTCTGATTCTTATGAAATTTGATATAACTTGAAAAAAAAACACAATTTCTTCTATTCATTTTCTCAATTCAGGCCTTAATTTTTTGAAAAAATTGGACATCTTGGTTTTTTAATTCATTTTATTGATATTTCAAATGAAAAGAACTCGTTGAGTTTTTATGCTAGAACAAAACCAAAAACTGTTTTAGAATTCTTGAAGCATTGTAAACAAAGTTACGGTTTTAAATTTTCTATTTCTAGTTTTGTTTTCTTTTGATTTGAGGTCAAAAATTCTGGATTCTTGGTCCCCTTACTCTTCCCTAGGGAAGGGGGGTTAGCGTCGGTAGCGCCAGAAAATTTTAGGACCGAATAGTCCACCACCTAAGGGTCCTTTTTCAACAAAACATAAAAAATGCTCATCGGACCAACAGAGGCCTGGCATGGATCTGGGACGAACCCCTTAAGTTACTGCATATTTATCATTGAATAAAACAAATTTTTCAAATTGTAACAAGTAATTTCAAGGAAAATCCTACCATAATATTATTACTTCATGCTCATGAATAACTGGGCTTCTACTGAGCAATTCTTCAGTGCCCACATGGTCTATCCAAAAAACAAAACTATGATTGTTCCATTATGATCAAATATTCACTTTTACAATGGAGTCTTACACAGTAACCATTTCAAATAATTCAATTTACTGTGTACAAGCAATAGATACTTATTGAACTAAGTACCTACAATTACCTACAACACAGATAAAAATGATAAGAAAATAGATAATATAATTGTTAATTAATTCAACAAATCTTACTGGTTTGAATCTAGAGGACATGGAACTCTCACTCGTCCATTTTCCTGCAACAAAACATTTCTCATCAATTCAATAGTGAAGTGTCCTGCTATTAGGATGCAATGAGGCATTGTCATCAACTTAATAGCAAGACATTTGGGGAAAAGAACACAATGAGGTAATGTCACCAACTCAATTGTGAGGTGCTTAGTATTAGGATGTAATACTTAATACGACATTGTCATCGCCTCCATAGTGCATCCTGGTATTTGAATGCAATTAATTATTGCCAAGAAGAGAATTTGGAAAAAATATGTGATAAATTCTTCAGCTGAAAAAGATTCTGAAGAGGTACAAAGAATTGTCACTCTGAAATAGCTCACGGTATAAAAATACATAATTGATACAGAACTAATACTTTGCAAATGTACAACAAATGCTAGCTTTTTTACATGCTTTGAATAAAATAATTTTTGCTTTATAAGTTAGTTTGAACATCCCCAACTGCAATAACAGTATTCCAAAGAGAGAAAGGATGAAGGCACCATTTAGCATGTAATTAAAAGAACACAGAATCTATGCACAAGGCGTGTTCCTGCACAATATCCTCTGTAGCATAGAAACAGTAAGTCAACACATTCCAAGCGGCAGGGTACCTACTGGAGCGCACAAATTTTGAAATGATCAATATATAGTAGCTGCTGCTGTTCACAACAGTCATGTTCTAAAGTTGCGCTGGTAAATGGAAGGAATGTGCTTGTAACTAAATATAGTTTCTGCCAAGTTTGACCTAATTTTTGTAAATAAAGGAATGAAAATGGCATATTTATTGCAGTTTATTTGGACTTATATATAAAAAATGACATAAATTAATTTCAATTTGAATAATTTTCAAAGTTTAGACTTGTATTGGATTTATATTTAAAATGAAGATAATAGCAAAGACTATTGATTTAAAAGACATTTTTGTTTAAAAACGAACGTTTTGACCCCTAAGGTCATCATCAGCGGATGTCTGAAAAAATACACGGAAAAATATACATTTATGAATTGAATAATTAATTTATATATTTTCAATACATGACTCGAGTACTAGCATAAACATCATAGGTATGTTGATAGACCGCAAATTTATGTTTTTACGATCACAAATGGAATGCTACATCTGAATTTGATAACTGATTTTTCAAATTCAAAGTTGAAAGCTTAAACATAATGCATAAGAAGTGTTTTGCTTACAAAAGCATGTAGGATTTGTGAAATAAAATTATTACTTTTATTACAATTAGAGGAGATTATTATAATTAAAACAGAACAATAAATATCAAGAAGTCAATAAATTTCATCTTAACTGGGAAAACAGGCAAGAAAATGATAGCAAAGCAGGTATAGGAGCAAGTGTGCAACCTCTCCTGCCTCGCAATCACGCACTGCCCGTATTGATGTCTAGTAAGACACTAAATTCATTGTTCAACTTGCTTAAAATTGGCTAAGAAACTGAAAATGGTGCCAGAAAACACTTTTTTTGCACGCAGTCTTTATATTGTAGCCACCGCTTATGTGTATATATTGTAGCCACCGGAATAAAACAGTGACTATATATTGATGCACCGCTGAATGGGACCATTTATGGGATGAACTATATATAGTTCCGCTGCTTGGAATGGGTCAAGAAAAAAGGCTATGAAACAAGATAAAAATTCAAGAAGAAAATTAGAGGTACTGAAAACAACACAGAGTGAATCAAAACACATAACACTTTATTTCAAGAAAGAGAAAACCTACCTAACTCTAAGCACATGACCTTATGTTTTCCTCCTGGGAGCTCTAATTTCCATAGCAACAGTAGTTGAATCCCACAAGGGAAATTTCAAAACAAAGATCCCTTTAATTCATGGCTTTCTCAAGAATTTAAATATTTGAAAAATATGTTTAGGTTAAAAGAACTGGCACATTCATTTAATGTAAAAAATTTCATAAATAATATTTATATTTTTCTAAGAAGTATAACTTAGAAATAAATAAGAATGCTAAATGAATTTATACCTACACTAAAATTCAAAACTAAAAGATGTTTCAGAGTTTTTATAAAATGGAGCTTTTTCAATAAATTAAGCATAATTTGATGAAACTACAAATGATAATCATTGATATATTATTCAAAGAAACTAAGAATAAGAACTTACATCTGGAGAACTATCAGCTGTCAAGTGCTGCCCACAGAACTTCTTGCCTTTGGCTGCCAACATACGACAAAAGCGTTTCTTGTGCTTCAAGTAGAAAGAACATATTTCCTTGTGAGAAAGTGTGTCTTTCTTGTTTGCATGTTTCCTTTTCAAGCTGTAGGCCAAATAACGATTTTTGGTTTCAGCTAAGCTAAAACTGCAGTTATTTGCCTCTCCAGGTGAAGCGCAGGCAGCAATAGGAATAAGGTTCTCAGAATTTTCTGAACCACTGGAACTCTCCATGTTGGTATCAAGCCTTTTTTCTGGCCTTTCCTGAGCTTTTAGTAGAAGTGAATCAAGAATAGCTTTTATGACATAAAGTTGTTTTAGCTGGCAATTTATTAAGCTAATAATCATTGACAACTTTTGAGCAAATTCATTGCTTGTGATTTTCTTCATCTGGCCACCAGACCACTGAAGATGTTCTAACCCACTAGTTTCATTTGCATTGCACATAACCCCTTCACTCCAAGCACCAGAAGTTGAGATTTTAGTTGCATTATCAGTTACTTTGTTATTATCAGTAGATGTATCATTTCCATTTTGCCTTTCTGGTTGTCTTACAAGGAAGAGTTGATCAAGAACAATTTCTATGACAGAAAGCAGTTTTAGCTTGCGAGTCATTAAGCTACTGGCCTCAATAAATTTTTGTTGCACTTTATGTTGCAGAGGACATCTAATGATTGAGTCATTCTTTTCAACTTTTTTCATCTCAAACTGAGGAACAGACATGGAACTATTGTAAGATTTCTCATCCCATTCTGCTGCTAAATGAGTTGGGCCATCACCACCACAAGTTACCTCATCAATGGCAGAACAAGATGAAACACTTTTTAGGGTAGAATTGTGCTGTAAAAAATGCTCTTGCTCATTAGGTTGCACACTCGAGTGACAGGTAACTGAGCTTTTAGAATTTTGTTGCATATGATTCGAGGAAAGTCCCCTAACATTGTTTTCTTCTTTACTGCCTACTTTTTTTAACAATTCTCTATGAATGTTGAGACCATTATATAATATTTCTTGTTTATGTTGAACATTGATGACAACTTTCAAATGATTTTTCAGCTCAGAGATGGCACTAAGTAGCATTAGCTTCTCAATTACTCTGTTGCTTTCAGCCAATCCTTTCTGAAAGTTATTCAGATGTTGATCAAAAAATTTGTTTGAATCTCTAAAGAGCTCACTGAGGTGCTGCAGATCACTAGACATGGCATCCAGGTGAATGTGCTTAATTTCATTGGAGTCCTCCATGGTGAAGCTGTCCGCTGCACTCTCTTCTCAGTGCCACTGAAAATGTTGGTGTAGTGGCACTATTCCTTTGAAATCCTTGTAGTCAAGCCATGGGGATAACACATTGCTCAATGTCTGTAGAAAAAGAAAATGATATAAAAACTAATCCTAAAACGTACACTAAAAAAAATCATGCATTTAATCATGGAAAATCGTTTTAGTGTTCTTCTAAAATATCCTTAAATCATAAAAAATAGATGTATATCACTAACCTAATTTCAAGTAAAATAATACAACATAAAAAATCTTCCTAATTTTAAAGCAAAAATATAGTCATACCTTACCTCAAAAATTAATTCATTCGAGAAGTGATTTGGTAACGTGTTTTTTTTGTTTGAGTCACATTTTACTTGTAAAATGCCTGATTTGTTACAAGGCACCAATAATACTCCCTGAACCCTTCAATATCGCACAATTGGTAAATGGATTTTGAGTACATTACTTTATGATATCACTCAACCACATGCCACTTCCATATTTGTTATCACCTCCTGTTTTACTTCCATTGATCACAGAGCCCACTTCTTCTTTTCACTCACAAAGAGAATCACTTTCTTGGGGCCCATGATGAATAACGAAGAACAAAGATGCAATGAGCACACTTAAAAAATTCACTAAACAGAAACTCTGTCCTTTATGCATGTTGGAACTCCTTGACAAACAAGGATTGAAGGCACACCCGTGAGGCACACTAAAAACATCGTGGGTCACATTGAGATGCAGCTTCCTCCTAGCCAATGTGATGCCAGCAGGGTGTTGGGAGAGCAACTCTATGGTGCCAATTGCAAAACAAAATACAAGATCTACAAGGGCATTCATATTTCGGGGTGTTCAGACAGCTGCAAAGCTGAGCACACATTACTGTGATTCCTTGTTTATCGCGGTTGGTCGGTTTCAAAACTGGCCGCAATAACTGAATTTACATCAAGTAGGGACAGCCCATTTACCGTATTTATTCAACATATTTTTGAACTTTTGAAACCCTCCCTGTACTGTTGGCAATGCATCCTTTACTGTACAGTACTCTATTAACAGGAACTACTGTTGAGGATGAACACTTAAGAAATGATGATAAACCTGATGATGTATTTGTATTTTACACAAAAACTCAGCAAAATACTTTCCATCTACACTTTTTACAAACTCACAAAGTAGTGAACAAGCAATAGTCAAACTGTGAAGTAGTGAGGGAACACTGTATTTGAATTTTTGAGATCTTACACTTCACAACTTGGATAATTTGTTAGTTGAGTCTCATGAGGTGAGGTATGACTATACAAGTACTTTCAAACAAATGCAAAAACCAAATAAGTGCCAACAATGAATTAGACTTTCAGAGTAAATACGTAAAAATTAATTGAGAAAATTACAATTGTAAGATCTTCATAGCAATTCATATTTTATTTACAAAAGTACATACTGTTACCACTAAATACAATATTTCTGCCATTTATACTTTGCACATATAATCTTGTTCAATTGCTTTATTGAATACCTCATAATTATAACCAGGACTTGATGAGGTTTATTCCCAATCCCTGGGCCAGCATAAAGCATTTTTACTTTGTTAGGATACGGCGCACCTCTGTCGATGGATATTAGCGCTCTCAAGCCGTCAGTAATCTATTCAGATTCAACTTGGCAGCTATGTGTCTTTGAGAAATTTCAACACCAGGTCGGGAGCCAGGGTTGGAAAGAGGAGCAAAGATATTACGTTCAGCTGAGATTTGGAGTAGCAAGCTACTCGGAGTGGAGCACGTAATGGATCATGTTTGGACAGAACATAAAGATATGCTTTAGTGTAACGACAGTTGGAGGAAAATAGGCAAGGGGCCTGATTGATGAAGTATGTGTTAGGATGCATGTCTGCAATCAAAGATGGGTGAAAATAACTTGATTGCAGCAAGTAAGGTTTGTGGGGATCGAGGAACCTAGGTATGGTTTAAGATGAATGATGAAAGAAACTGTGATGACCAGTTTCTCTGCCAAAGTTGGCCATACTTCACTTTAAATTTGATTTCCAGCTCAAGTTAGCCAAGATTAACATTAATAATGTNTTACATGTAAGTCTGTCCGCTGCTTCATTGCCCGCAGTACACAACTGACTGGGAAGCCACTCTATTATAATTTTATCTCTGCTGAGGGAGGAAACAATGTTGGCTATCCAAATGATAAGGTAATGAGTATGAGGGTAACCAGATTTTAATGCTGAGATGCAGCCAAGGTAGTCTAAAAAGATAATAAAATTATACTGGTTGCACTGATATGATTTTACAGGCACCATATGGAGCAAACAGTTCAGTAGTATAAATTATTGAATGGGTGAGGGGTTTAGCTTTAATGTTAAACTCAGAGGAATAGACTCCACACGCAGTGCAATTTCCAATAGTAGAACCATCTGTAACTACGCACTTGAATTCTGTAGGGTATGAGCTTACAGTCAGGTCTTCAAAAGCCTGTTGCCCATGAGAATCACTCAGAGCATGTTTAGGAAAGGAGGATAAAGAAGAACAGGCAGCAATTTTAGGAGGAAGATACTGAGCAGACATAGGGATAGAAGGCATTGGAATGTTTGGAAGTTTTATACCTAGGTTATTGAATTCACAAAGTGCATGCCCAGCAGAAGGGAAAGTGATATGCACAATATCATAAAGAACAAAGGAGAAGTAGTTTAAGAGAAGATTGCACACAAGGTGGCCAGGGAAAGTGAGCTCTCTAGAGCAATAGGAAACCAGTACAAGCTTACAGCAAATGAACATTACAGCATGAGTTGACTTCTGCTTCAAGTTTGGCAGTAATTATGCAACGGAGGGCACCTAGCATAGAGCAAGCTCCTTCAAACTGTATGCGGTCCAGTTTAAACAAGTGTGATGGAGCGGCAGTTGAGAACACAAAAGAGGCATGGTCATGTTTTGATCAAACAAGTGAGATGTAGAGAGGACAAAGTCAAGTAGTCTGTATCGCCATCTACAGGATGCTGCAACAGTCATTTGACAGAGGTCTGATTGGCAGTGTAACCAGTTACTAAGTTGGACATGCGTTAATGCCATCTAAGGTGATTGTCAAAGACTTGTCCAAGAAAATACACTGTATTTAAGAAAAGTTGATTGGTATGTCATGTAGTGTCAATGTACCTGTTTTTTGGTCTTTGTCTAGTGAAGATGACAGAAGAAGTTTTATTTACCAAGATTAATTGTCTCCATTTGTGGCTCCAGTTTTCTATTCGTGTGAGAAAATTTTGCATGAGGTTTAAAGCTTCAGTAAGGTAATGGTGTTCAATGTAGAGTGCAGCACATCACCAGCATAGAGGGAGAGATGCGTGTTAGTTGGGAGGGAAGTGAGCAAGTTATTGATGAAGGTAATGAATAGTGTTGGACTGATAACTGAACCTTGGGGGATGCATGAGAACATGGGAAAAGATCTTGAGTGGGTATTGTTGAGCTTTACTATTGTTGCTCAGAGGCTAATAAAATTTGAAATAAAGGAGGTGATGTTGCCTTGGAGGCCTATTTTTGTTGTAAATTGAGTAAAAAACCATAGTGCTAGGCTGTGTCTAAGGCTTTGCTTAGGTTTAAGAAAGAGAAAGGCAGTATCCGTTGCTAAAGAAGGATTCTCAGATGGTGTTCTCAAGTCTACTGAGTGCATCAGGGTGCTATGTGAATTTCTGAAGCCACTTGAGTTGAGATGGGTCAAAGAAACTACAGCATTAATTTTGGCTTGCTGTCTATAGTTTATCTTTTTCTTGAGTATTTTTGTATAGACAATTTGTGAGCGTGAAGAGGTTTCAAGGCACGCTCGAGTTTGTGAATCTGAACGGGTTGGTTACACCATGGAGTGTTGCTGTAAATAATTGTGCAGGATTTTTGGAAACTGTTTTTTGCTGATTTGAAAATACTGCATCATTTGTTGAGAGGTTACCTTGCTTTGAGAAGTGGTATGCAAATTCATTTGCTACTTTGTGTTGACCCGTAATCAATGTGTTATCTATTTATAGTATGATAGTTTTGTAGGTGTGATGTAGAAGATGCCCCTGACCTTCTTCCAAATAAAGGGTAGTTTATTGTTGAGTTCATACTGGGCTGTAAGGCATCCCAATTTGTCTTGCATGCTTTTATAATGTATTTAAATTTGGGTTGAGCTTTTTTTATATTTAATACAGAAATCCAAATTTCCCCTGTGGCTTTTGTAATGGGATAAGCCTCTGTTTTTCTCCTGTAAGTGTTTGCACATCTCTGGTTACACCAGCAGAGCAATCAGTTGATAGATTTGAGTTTGGTTTTGGGTATGAGCTGATTGGCTGATTCTAATATAGCATGAGTTATTGCCCCAAAGGCTTGTGTTGGTGAAAGTGGAAGGTAGTTTCAAACTTGCTTGAAAATCAGACCAGTCAGCAAACTGTAAGTGCCACCGTTGCAAGGGATCACTTTTCCAGGGTTGAGGGGTAGATACTATTAGAGAAAAATGGTCACTAGTGAATGTGTTAGGTAAAGGTTGCCAGGAATATAAAGGAAAAACATTCAAGGAAGTAATAGTCAGGTCAATATGGCTGTAAGACCCTCTTGAAGAACTAGAGATAGTTCAGCAATCAGAACAGAATTAGGAAGGTTTGGAAGAACACACAAGGAACAGACTGATATTGCAAGTTAGGTCAGAAATATTCTACTGGCACAGGCTTTCAGAAAACATGCAATTGGTGAAATAATATGAGGAAGAGTATTGTGTACCATAACTGCAGTTCCTCCACTACTCCTACAGTCTCATTACTAGCTGCCAGCTGAATGAAATTTTCTAGACAGATTACATTTGTTTAGGCATAGGTTATTGCAGAAAGATAAAACTGGGATTAGTTTCTGCAAGAAGTTACAGGTAAGGCTGGTGTGAATTAAAAGATCTGACATTCTATTGAATAACATTAAAATCTAACAGGAATTTAAGATAAATGAGAAACCTAAATTGATAAAAGAGTCATTAACTAGAGCATCTGTTTGGATTATTTGCCCAAGTTCTGTAATATATTGAATTTTATCTAAAAAATTAGCAGTTATGAAAAATTTTATAATGATGAGTTGTATCTTTACCACAAGTGGAGCTAATTCCGATGAGGATGAGCCCACAGGTGATTTGCAAGAAAGGTGATGAAGATTGAATTATGTACTTTGAGTATTATCAGCATAAGAGTTAGGATCATGAGAAGGGATAGGAAGAGTGATCAAATGATTTATAGAATTTACCTGTGAGGTTGTTAAATTACTACAAGGGATGATGTGGGCAGTGTACTGGGGTTGAGATGGCATTATCAAAGATGAGGAAGACTGAGCAGATTGATGGATGGTAAGGCAAAGAGGAACTTCTTTTGTACTCCCTTGTGAGTCGAGTAAAAGATGGGAATGTACTGATTAATGTGATGCCGTAGATAGGTTGATTTTGTCTTTTTTCTTCAGAGGTTGATTATCAGGAGGCTTATTTTTGAGAAGAGTTTGGGAATACTGCCTATAGGAGCATTAGGTTGAGTTGCATTGGAGTTTACAAAAAATTTAGCTCTGGCTTTCTCTCTGTCTTCTGCTAAAGGCCTTCATCAGCAGTAATACAACATGCTCGTCTTTCAGAAATATAGGACCCGCAGTCCTGTGATGTTGCAGGATAGTTGCCTGTACAGTTGATACACACTGGTGGTGATTCAGAGGTGATAACTAACAGAACAACGGCTGTAAATGGACACTTTATGACAGCATCTGCCGCAAGTGTGGCCATATTGGCAGCATTAGCTACTAGAATGATATTGGTCAACACTATAATTTACCTAGCTTATGCAGATTTTAGGGAAAGGATGGGCCTGAAGAAATCAAGTTCATACAATGGAATTTGTGCTTTCAGGAGGTCAGAGAGAAGCTTATGGATTCCAACTGCCTTGTTAGGCTTCGATATTTCTAGGAGAAAGTCCAGGGACATATCTTCAAGTTCAGAAGAAAAGATTATGCCAAAAGTAAACCAGGTGCTCATTCAACAGACTTTGACAGGAATGTTTTCACTTTCAAGATTTAGGTTTTTACTGAGAGTTATTTTTTTACTTAAGCAATCAGCACTCCAGAGCAGTGATCTAGAGCACTAAAATTCAATAGATTCAATGGGGTTGTATAATAAATCCATGCCCATGGGCCATGGCAAGACCTATACAAA
>JACJUY010004721.1:0-41872 GCA_014220935.1 Platorchestia sp. MABIK
TGGACTCCGAAACGTTTTCCAATTAAATATGATTAATTTCCTTGGAATTTTCTTCGTTTTTAAGTTTATAAATACATGAGCGTAGATATTCGCACACAAGCAATCACATTGCATATGCGTCCCACAAAAATCTTGTGCATGTGGTATAATGTAATGAAATGTAGGATAATAATCGATAGAACTTTGTAACTACGTTTTCATGATATTAGCCATTGCTATTGCTATTTTCAGCTATTTTAGTTTTGAATTTCCACAATGACTTGAATTCTTAAGTATTGTGCTTTGAGGTGTTAGTTCATTAATCTATTTCTGTTTTCCAATACAACGGCTTTTTGTTCCTAATATTTTAATGAAAACACCGGAGTGCCAACCGGTGTTTAAATGTTATGTTCATTCTCGAGTAATGAATCACTACTCGAGAATGAAAATTGGTGAGGCAGGTCAGTCAACCTGTTTTATTCATATCCTTTTTGTGCATTTCTGACTGAGATTCAAATTTACTGTGTTGATCAGATGATTGAATTCATATATACACCTACTGGAACATGACTGCTCAGATCACAAAATTTTCTAATGTCTAATCGTCAGTCAGCTAAAAATATAACCAGGATGGTTTGAAACCTATGCCTATTTCGTATGAGTCCCTTTTTTAAAGCAATAGTGCTTCATTCGGGGAGTTTTAGTGCGAAGCAAATTTTTTTACTCATTCAGTGATACTACTTATTTTATTTCGTAAAAAGAAATCCATTTTCTTCGTTTTCAACGCTGCAGAAGATTTAAAGATTAACTTAATTGCAATTATAATAGGCGGGAATACTATATATAAATTACGGCGGTACATAGCTAACATATATGTAATCAACGAGTTATTTTAAATCAACATTCTTCTATCTTTTTATAATAGTACATGCCATGTAGTTATCGAATTATTGAATTTAGTATTACTCTATATCAGTAAGATTAATTACATGAATGTTAACCAATTTGAGCATTGTTTTACGGAAGAGTAATTTTGAAATCTTCAAGCTGGCAAAAACATTATTTATCAAGTCAAAGTCAGATTTATCACAAACGAACATTTAGCGTAGCTTATCATTTGTTGTTGTGGGTGATGTGACGACTGTCAGTTGAAGATTCTGACTCAGTAGTTAGAGTGATGAGGCTTCTTCGGTTTGTGCCATAATATGGGTAAGGTGTTACATGAATTTTGTTCAGATATTTCGATAAATAAATTATTGGTGTAGTTTTTTTTTGTGTGGCGATAATTCTCAAGAAAATGTTAACCATCTGAAAAGATAGCATTTAGACACGTACAGTACTGGGTACCAAGAATTTGTGCATCACCACATACTCTGCAACTAATAGTCATTTTATGCAGTATTTAGGCTATCATAGGCTAATTGATTGATGATTTTTAAATACATGTGAGTTTTTTAATAAAATATATTTACTTTGCCAAGATTTATACAAGTGATTTGTGAATATATTGGAAGTTTTTGTGATATTTGAATTTTTTGAGGAAATGTTGAGGAGAGGACAACAATCAATTTTCAGTTTGGTTAATGTGTAGCGTTTGGTAGTAATAGATTTTTTGTCTAAACATAGTTAATTAAATCTAAATAAACAATTTTTCTTCTATGCACTTTCCGTTGCAAATGAGGGTTAATGTGTAGCATTTGCTAATAATCGAATTTCGAATTTTGGGGGCCGAAACATAGTTAATTAGATCAAAAGAAACAAGTTTTCTTTTATGCACTTTCCGTCGCAAATGAGTATTTAACGAGTTATAACAGTAGGTTTAGGTTTGTCTATGATGACGAATGCGCTCGATTAAACAGCTACTTATTTATTTTTGAATTTTTGTTGCTTGAATCACTGTAATAACACAAAAAAAACTACGTTACTTCTATACACTTTTTGCGACAAATGAGTATTTTACGAGTTAGAGCGGTAGGTTATATTTTTTGCGCGATTGAGCTGTTTAAGTACGTTTAAGCACTTTGTAATTTATTACTTGCCGGCCCCATGGAGCCTGAACCCACTTCTATAATCTTTTAGTTAATAACAAAATAGAAATTATCACCAATAAATTAAGAGTTATAGCAGTATGTTAACTTTCATCTTAGATGGCGAGAATGCGCTCGATCATTCGAGCGCATTGGAAGGGAGTGTCCATTGCTGTGTTGCCAAACGACGCACTCGATGAATTTCTTTCCGCATCAAAGACTAGGGTTGGGGTCAGTAATTTACAGCTATAACTCCTTGAATACTCATTTGCGACGGAAAGTGCATAGAAGAAAAATTGCTTATTTACAGCTAATTAACTATGTTTACGCACCCAAAATTGGAAATTCAATTATTACCTAACGCTACACATTAACCTTCGGGTTTTGTTTACCACTGGACACTAATCAATTTTCCAATTTCTGTTGCTTAAATAATAGTAATAAGATCAAATTAAACAACTTTTCTTCTATCCACTTCCCGTCGTAAATCAATATTTAACGAGTTATACGGTATTATAATTTTCGTTTTTCATGGCTGGAATGGACAACACGTAACGTTAAGGTGGGTAGGTTAGCTTAAGTTATCATATATAAACAATTTTACTAACCTGGAAATGCAATTGCTTCATCATTCTTTTCTTTAAATTTACTGATGGTACTAAAATAATTCAATTATGCGAATGATAAGTAAACATCAGGGCAGCCGTGACGTCACTCACTGCATTTTAATTAATTGAAATTTTACATTGCTATAATTCATTAAATATTCATTTGCAACAGAAAGTGCATAAAAGGAAAGCTGTTTATTTTGATAACCATTAAGCAAGCAACGAAAATTGAAAAATCGATAATATGAGAAAATTCGGGCAGTGAAATATGAAAATTACCCTACCCCTATAACTCATTAAAAACTCATTTACGATGGAAAGTGCATAAAAGAAAAGTTGTTTCTTTTCGTCTCATTTTCATAATTCAAGCAACAAATATGTGAAAATCGATTAGTGTTTGGTTGTTAACATATACCCAATTTTTGTATTTTGGCTGCTTCTATAATGGTAATTAGATAAAAATAAAAAACTTTTCTTCTATGCACTTTCCATCTCAAATAAGTATTTAACCAGTTATTACAGTAACTTAACGTAACCTAACTAATCTAACCTAACCCAACTTGACTTAACATGACCTAATATTCATTCGAGTGCATTAGAGCTGTCAGAACAGAGATTCTATTGAAGTCTCCCTCCTCAACGCAACGATTTCCTGTTTGAAAAGACTAGAATTGCAGAACTGAGCCTACCGCTATAACTTGTTAAATACTCATTTGCAATAGATAGTGCATAGAAGAAAAGTTATTTTGGTCTAATTACCATTATAGAAGGAACAAAAATTGATTACTATCCTTTCATCAACAATCACCATTTATTTTAGTGATATCAATGATTTAAGTATTTGTTTTTAATGATTTTAGTATTCAAATAATTAGTGACTTCAATAGTTTATTTATAAATTGAGTATATTTTCTTTTTACCATTGACAAGAGAATAAAAGTAAGTCATGGAATGAAGATAGTTGGAAAATTTATTGTGTAATTATTGATATTATTAGTGTGCACAACTTATTGAAAATTATGGGATTCAATATTATTTCAGACAAATCTTTCAGGTGTGGATGACAAACAAATATGTCTTAACTAATAGTATCTGCCATTGAAATATTCTTGTGCTTGTGCACTGGTGAAACTTGTGTCACAGATATGCTTACTAACAATCCTGGAAGAGCGTCAAAGAGACAGACCAACCTACTAAGCAACCAAAAACTCATTATTTATTACTATATAACTGACTTTCATTCAATTGTAAACTTTATTGAAGAAAGAAATTTTTTGTTATAAATGATTGTATCCAAATTACAAAGTAACATTAATTCCAAAATTTCATCTTGCTGGTATAGTTTTCTTGGTTTTTGATTTGTCCGAGAGTACTGTCTGATGAACCCTTCATCATTGCAGTAATGAAACCTGTGTATCCAATATACATGGTTGAGTAACATACTAAGGGCATAAAATTCTCTATACATTTAATATGTTCATTGAGATTCCCATTGTAATAACATTGAGATTATACACAAAAATATAAATTTATTTATTTGATGAGACACTTGGTGTTTTATTATATAAGGATAGATATTAACAACCTAAAACTTGCTGAGCTTATGAGCTACCTTTTTCTGAGCCTTTTGTTAGTTGCCTTCATGTTTATTTATTTTCTTAATAAACTTTGCCTTAGTGTTATAATTGTGCTTGTTCCAGAGTTCAAATGGTTAGATTACCATCATGAGCAAACTGGATATATATTTACATCTTTTTCTATGTTCTTTATAAACTTTGCTTTAGTGTTATAATTCTGTTTGTTCCATAGTTAACTATGTATTTGGTTAGATTAATATCATGAACAAACTGGAAATGAAATTTACCTCTTTTGTTCAGAGCACAAGTTGGTATATTGTATTGATTGCATGTCTAAGATACCATACTACTGAATACTACATACTACTGAATTATTTTGGTTGAAATATATTAGGTTGAAATGGGTGGACGTGAATTAAAGTAGGTTATGTTTAAAAAGATTAAGTTAAAATAAGAAATATCTCAACAGGTTAGGTTATTTAAATATTGGTGCCTTATCTCTGAACACAACAAAGGCTGACCTTTTCCTCCAATATTTAAATTCTTGTCATAACAATATCAGATTTACTAGGGAAGACAAAGACAACAATAGATTCCCGTTTCTTGATGCTTGTGTAGAGATAGTTTGCCAAACTTTTCAATGCTCTGTTTTCTAAAAGAAAACTTTCTGGGCTTGAGACTAGCTTTTTTTAGCTTCTGTTCTTACAATTTTAAGGTTTGCGGCATTCCTACTCTTATCCATAGAGCATTTAATATGTGTTCCAACTTTCAATACTTACACAAAGAGTTTGATTTTTCATGTTATTTTCCTGAAAATGGATTTCCTTCTTCTGTTGTTGATAGGCATATTAATAAACTTTTGTCAAAAATTTATAACAACTCTCAATCTGTTTAGTCTTTTGCTCAACAAGCTTTCTTTGTGAAGTTACCGTATTTTGATCATCAGTCATTGAAATTAAGCGAGGAAGTTAAATCCCTTATTAACAGTTTTTCACAAGTGTATTTGTTTTTCATTTCTCTTCAATAAAAATAAAGACTTTAAAGTAATGTCTTTTGTTTTATTTCTACAGAGGTGGAAGTGTTGTATGGGTACGAGCCAAAGGAGGAAGATGAGCTGCGACTGCAAGTGGGTGACGTGATTACAAAGGTGGTGAAACAAGAGGCGGGCTGGTTCAAGGGCACCACACTCTCCGGTGACACGGGTGTCTTCCCTGACAACTTTGTCAAGGTATGTTGACAAAGTGGCTTTCATACCTATGTAATCATGGTATGGTATGTTTCAAAGTTGCTTTCATACCTATGTTTCAAAGTTGCTTTCATACCTATGTCTCAAGGTATGGTATGTTGACAAAGTACTTTCATACCTATGTTTCTTGGTATGGTATGTTTCAAAGTTCCTTTCATTTTGTTAAGGTTTAACACTTTTCCTCCTTGACTTTCATGCTCATTGTCATAAAAGGGTCCCTGGGATATTCTACCTTGTTGCATTTTCAGCTTTTTTGACGGAATTTTCTTTGGAGATTCTATTATAACTATCATCATGCAACTGGCTCTGGTATCAGGTTGGTACTGACATCAGAAGGAGAAATGAATGTCTTATAGTAGCAAATTCTAATTTCACTGTAAAGGGAAATTTGCTACGGAAATGTACTGCTGATGATAATGCGTAGAACTGAATTTTGAAGTCCACATGGATGAAAATGGGATAATGCGTGAAAAATAGTTTAGCTTGATTATAAGACTTCCGCACAGCAAGATGAATGCCAAGCTACTTAATTTGAAAACATATATATGGTTACTGGAAGATGGAAGTGCCTACCTGTTTTGATTGCAAATGGTTCAACTGAAGTTCAATGTTCAACTCAAATTTGAAATCAATTGCAAACATCAACTAGATCGTGCTTTCATTTAGCCTTAATTAAGTATTCATAAAATTTGAGTTTGTGACTAATGGTCTGTTAACAGCATTATGAAAATGCCCTCCATGGCCATCGGTTGCGCACATTGCGGTCAAAGTGGTAATGTGTGGACTTGCACTCATTCAGATGAGGAAATCAAGTTCCATACTGGCAGGCTTTACTTGAGATAAATTTAAATCCAGTCCTTTCAATAGAGACTATCCACAGGACATGATTAATTTCAGTTAACTTATTTGGGAGAAAGTAAGATACAATTACACACAGTTCCCTAATTTGAGAACTTTTGCATTCCACGGTAATGAAAAAAAAGTTGGAAGCTATGTAACTTTAGAACATTTGCACTGTAAGATGATCAAATAAAGTTGATTGAATTGAAGACTTGCAAGTTGCTCAGTTTTTCAATACTTCAACTGCTTAGTATCAGAAGTCAATAAAATTTCTTTACAGGATTGCTTCAGCTTCTTTTGGTTTCACATCAATGTATTGGGTTAGGTGTGGTGGTCTGGTAAGTTCCTAAATTAGTGACTTGGTACCTAATCGTTTGATTTCTTGCTATTGGATAATTAAATTAGTTTCGTAGAGCGTTTTAGCTCAATTCATATCGCAATGTACAATATTATGCTTAGGAGCCTTGTGAGTTACAGTCAACTTAGTATCAAGGATGTACAATTCTATTCACATCATTTCTTGCTATGGCATAGTTAATTTTGTTTCGTAGCGCGTTACAACTAATTTCGTATCACAAGGTACAATATTATGCCAGGAATTTCTACATTATACTTCCTCAGTGTTAAAGTGTATTGCCTCAGCTGATAAGACGCGATAACGAGCGCGTGTATCGTCAGATGTAATTACAAGAGGCGTATGGATGCACAGACAGTGTGTCACTTCTGGTAACCTTGAAGCACGTCAATGGTCAAATTTCGTTCCAGCCAGGTAAGAAAATTCTTCACTTACGGTTCATTTCTTACGGTTCATCTCTTTTTTGGGGCTCGTCTTTCAGAGGAAAAATGGTCTTACTTGTTAAATTTGATGTTTGTACAGTACCATCTTGGGAATGAGTACAAATTTGAAGCATGTCCTGTTTGTGTTTCTTCTTATTTAGGAAAACACAACATGATTGTTGCTAAACAGTTTATCATAGTAACCTGATGCTCATATTTTACCGTGACTCTTTGGTCTGCATTTTACGTTTACATTACTGTGCTGACGCCGAATTTTACGTTTACATTACTGTGCTGGCGCCGAATTTTACGTTTAGATTACTGTGCTGGCGTTGAATTTTACGTTTAGATTTCTGTGCTGGCGCTGATCTTTCAAGTAATTTATGTCGTTGTAGTGTAGGTTCCTAGTGAATTTACGCTACCAATATTACTGCTAAAACTGCATAAATTGTTTTAAAATTCGACCCCTGTTCTCTGGCGTTCCTGCACTGACCAATGAGATAAAACAAGTCCAGCTGATCCCAATGATGCGATGTAAGCTTCTCTTCAGTCACCCATGAGTGACTAGGTATTGCGCAGAGCTAAATTCGGCGAGGGTACTCTAGATTTGTGCGTAACAATGAAAACCTCAAGATCACAGCGATAATGAGGTAAACGCTGTAACTTGGAGCAACGAGATAAACGTTGGTGAGGGCCATTTTCTATGGGAGCGCTTGTGATTTGGAAATGGTGTTCCATGATATTGCTAGTTTTGCAAATCTAAAAGTAGGTTTGATTTTAGTAGTTTTTTAGGTTTGTTTAATTTTGTTGGGAGAACTTTCTGTTAGTTTATGAACTAATTAAATGTTGGTCAAGTTAGTTGTAGATCGTTTGTCTCGAGATCCCGTTCCATTTTAGGCATTGCTTTTGTCGTGGATTTTTTTCCTTCTCGATGAATTCCCTAGTAATATTTAATATAATACATGCATGCACTGTATAAATGTAATTGACAACAATATTTTACAAAGAAAATTATGCGTTGCCTCTGTTGATTGCATTCTTGAGATTTGTAAACGAGTGAGCTAGAATTAGTGCCTGCAATTGTCCGTAATTCTATATCTGGAAACGCATGTATTGTATTGAGAAATTTCATCTCACGAGGGACATTAGCGAAGCTTTTGGCTGTCGGCCACAGTGCGTCAGCGTCATTAGGGTGTAATGTAACTCACAGAAAATTATTGTATTTCGTCTGGAAAGAGACCCATAACTAGTCGTGAAATTTGCCGTTTGTGTTCGGGTCTCGATTTTAGCCATTACAAAATATAATACTATCGGTAATTAGGAAACATTGTCATAACATCAACTAATCGATTAACCCACATCAGTGTCGACGTTGAAAATAACAGCTTATGCCATCAAAATGAAACAAATTTCAAGTTCTCCTAACTTGCTGATGAGTTTAAAAAAGTTTTCTTTGTCCTAAGCATGGCAAGAGAATAACGGTGCTCTGTATAAGTGAGAAACTAACTCGTATATTACCTTAATTTCTCTGGGAGAATATGTGAAGTTTTGAGCTAAAGGTTAGGTAGGGTTTCCTTTTGCTGAAAAAGGTTTTTTTTTTCAATTTTTTTACGGACTTGACATCCCCTAGTGTAAAAATGCCAACATATCGCTATTATCCCATCATTTACCTGGACTATCGTCTCGCACCCCATGGACTATCGTCTCGCACCCCATGGACTATCGTCTCGCACCCCCACGCAGTAAGAGCACCCCAGGCTGGGACCCCGTATAGCCAGTCACCCATGCCATGGTGACTGGCGTTCCCAGTAGGATACTGTTGTTAGGTTACCTCAGCTGGAGATCACCTTCTGGATGTTTTCTTTTAGTGCTCTATCTGCCTTCATACCTTCTTCGCCATCTCTTTTTGTCTTTTCTTGCTCTAATTTTCAACTTGATGTTCCCATTTGCAGGGTATCTTGTGTAGGTATACTCCTGGTGGATGGATACCTTGTTTCGTACAGCCCATACTGAATGGGCTTCTCTACGTTCTCTTAAGATCGCATTTGTTGTAGTTGAAAAGTTTTCAACTAATATAATAGTAAAACGCTTTTTAATCCGTACTGATGTATTGTGAGCTGTCGACGCACACTAAAATTTTGACTGTTTAGTTGTGACTTAAGTTGATAGTTATCTGTTGAAGAATTGTGGACATTCCTGTTCACGTTACTGGTTATCAGCGCCAATAGATTCAAAAGTTGTTCTCTATTGGTGTGGTTATGTCTTTACGCGGTAGATTTAGTACCGAGGAATTTTGGACATTTATGTTCCCACTTCCAAGTTACTAGCGGCAAAAGGTTCAAAAGCTGTAGCTCGTGAGGGCAGGTTTAAGTTAACTCCGGCGGGTTAAACTGAACTTCAATATTCAACTCCAATTAGAGTTAATTTTAGAGGTCAACTTTGAAAAAAGTGAACATCAAATAGATCGTACCTTCATTCAGGCATCCCTAAAATATTTCATTCAGTTTTCATTAAGTATTAATGAAAATTGAGTTCGTGACTGCTGGTCGGTCAGCAGCGTTATGAAAATCTCCTCAGTGACCACCTGTGGATCACGTAGCAGTCTTAAGTGCTGAGCTCGACGCATACGTAATCCTGCTGGTTTAGCCCCAGCGGCTGGCACTATGTTCCCATTGAGGCTGATTTCCTTCACGACTTTGCCTATCAAAAGATATATACTGACTACTGACCTCGTCTTCTTTAGTCCGACGTCACCGAATTTTTTCTTGATTTTGGCGCCTCAAAGAAAGTGTTCATGTGTTGATCTGTCAAGTCGGTCCTCGAGTACCGCGTCAAGTTTTAATCAGTACTGTTGAATAATTTGAAAATTCCGCATCGACGAGCAGAATGCCATTCATGTAAAAGGTTTTTAAATGTGTTCCTTTAGTGATTCTTTGGAACGGAATTTTTAAATTCCGTGAGCGCATTAAAATATATGTTGACCCAAGTTTTTTCCGTTCAAATCTTACAATGAAATATTGCTGTTGGCGCCATCCATACTTCTTATACGCTAGTATGAAAAATTAATCCAACGCAGCCAAAGCTAGGTCGGTCCTATTGGCGCCAGAAGTGCGATATCAGCCAGCGTATAGTTAGTCGCTTACTTTTCTTCCTTGCTCATATCTAGGTATGTTTTGTTTCTTCATACTAAGACAAATATAGAGATGACATGTGCATATTGAATTATTTTGTGCATTACCGATTTACTTAGCTTTTCTTCTTAATCTTTCCAGACACCTCGCAATTCCTCAATATTTTGAAACTTGCCATTGCTATTACTAGTGCTATTATTACAGTTAAAGGACCATGATCATGTTTTGTTCATGTTCCCTGAAATAAATCAAATGAGCATACGACGGGCTAGTATCAATTTTTTGAACCGCTTGGTAAAGGGAAGTTTATTCCTCAATAACTTAGTAGGCCAGAAAGAGAGCCTACAATTGCAATGGATGCACACCTACCCAATTGGGTTGCATGTAAATTTTTAGCGAAGTTATCGCTTTTAAAATGCTCACCAGTCAAATTGACGTGTGTTGGTATTCATTTCTGAGAAATTTGTCGGTTTCGAATTATGATTCATCAATTAAATTGAGATGCGTGGATATTAACTTTTGTTTCATGAAGTGCTGTCAAAATGTGATTTTGGGTAAATTAGGGGAAAAGAAATTAGGGGAAATTGTAATTAATTTTGGGAAAAGATTAGCAATGATATTTGTATCTCCTGCAGTATTTCCTTTTTTAGTCTGTGGGGGAAATTTTATTGGATGGGCTTGTGCAAGTTGTTTTTAACGGGTTGATTTTTTGCAGTATTGTGTTACTTTCACTAATGTTGAGAGTACAATGAAGTCGTACCTTTTATTTTATGGTAAGCTCACCTTGATTTTCAGTGACCTTACCTAGAACATAACCCCAATTCAATGCATGGGTAAAATAGTCGGTAGTTCATTTTTCAGAAATCTGAGTTTTCATTGCTGACGCTCAGTTTTTTTATGCAGTATATCGGAGCGCACCTGGCGATGATGTAACCTATGTTATAAAATCACTTCATTTTCTTTCGGTCGGAGAATTAGGGCGGCCAGGCGAGCTCGTGTTTTAGTCAAAAATTTTCTTGTAAATCTCAGGTCTGATAATTATTGTCAAGTAAAATCACAATCTGGTCACGCTGTCGATGCTATTTCATTCAAAGGCGGCTTTTTGTTGACCAGCGCTAAAAGTTCGTTTAAGCATTGAGAATAAGGTCGAGGCAAGAATTTGGCGTTGTCCTTTCAGACAAATTTTGCCATTGGTTAGTTTTTGATATTTTTCAAGGGTGAATTGCTGTCCTGACGGTAGAAACGAAACGGGTCCCCTCGTAAATCTAAAATTTGAAGTCTTCAAAAGCGAAAGCTCGTCCGGTGCACTTCAGTGCGATTAGGGAGTATCTGAGTCTCAGGGGAGGTATTAAATTCAATGAATGACGAAAGGACGTAATTTTGGTTGCCCGCATGTCGGGTTTTCAAATTGTATTTCTATGGAATCTAAAGTTGTGTTATTAACTCAAGAAATGATTAGTTACTAAAAATATTGAACATATTTCTAGTCTTTTTTTAACCTCAGGAAACGGTCAATATTAGTTACTACAAATATTGAACATGTTTCCAGTCGAACATCGTGTAAACAAGGAGGCAATGTTATTGGGGTCGGTCAGCTGCCCGAGGAGCTGGGAGGTGGAGTGAGAGAAGTCACCCACCTTCAGACTTCAGTTGACCGCGGGCCGTGCTGTGAGTGTGTAGTGCGTCCTGGTGCTTGCGACCCTCCGGTGCTTGATCGTTCTTGGAATCCGATCCGGGTTGGCAGATTGTTTCCTTTCTGTTTAGCATTCTTACATAAAGCCAAATTTCATGCTGTTGAATGGAGGAATGTATTACTTTACTGAGAGTATGCCTCATTAATTGGTATTAGTATTTAAAAGTATAGAACGTCTATGCTACTCGTGTGATGTTATGGGGAGGCGAATGATTGTAAGAACCGTAGGGTAAGTGGAAATATAGATTGTTTTAGTAGCCAATTCCCTGTTTTGGTTTGAGGGAAACATGTTTAAAGACTGAATTTTGATCAACCTTCAGTACAACGTTGCGTTTTAGGTTAATGCGAAGTTGGCGGTATCCATGTGCAGTGAAAGTTATAAAGATACAATTCATTAAATTTTAACGATGTTTTCTGTCTGTCCTCACAAAAACGTTCCCTATCATTGGCAATGTGGAAATGACTGTTGAAATTTCCAAGTTTTTCTCACATAGTTTCAAATTTGAAGTATTAATTTTAGCGTTCTGCTAGTTTTTATTCCGCTCGTTTCTCATGCTGAAAATTTTGTTATTAGTGTGACCTTCTTTCATCGTTCGTTAAAATCGCTGACAAATAAATCTGTGGCAGTTCCTTAAACTTTGCGTAATTCTGAGTTAAAGTGCGTTATAAACCTACGACTGACCGATCACGGCATGTGTAATGATGTACTCTGCTTGAAAACAGTTCGTACCATTTTGTTGAGGTCTGTTTTTGAGAGGAATACAACTATTGTATCTATGGGAATTAGCGCTCTCTGGAGGAATATGTAAGGTCCCGAGCTAAAGGTTTGGTAGGCTTTCCTTTCGTTGAAATTCAATAGTTTTTTCTGTTTCGTTGTAGACCATCTGTTTTGTCGGTTCACTGCTACCCTGATGTTTAGCCCGGATTATTTCTTCAGATTTTATCGTGTTGCGTGAAGTTCTTCTCAACTTACCGTTTCAATGCATCGTGTGTCTTTTTGATTCCGTGATCCCTTAACACGTTGACTCCGATTGTACGGTTGCTTACGGTCAGTTGGGTTAGGCTAGAAGAAGTCGTTTTGAAAAACCGGTTTTTCTGCTCTAATACATTTTTAACTTTTTTGAAAAGTGTAAAGAATACACTTGACCATAATGTGTTATTTTTTACTCTAAAATTTATTTTGGAAAAGGTAGCTAAATAGTTGAAATGTTATTTGCATATTCCGATACGTAAATGAGCAATTTACCTAGTGGTACTACTAGGTAAATAGTGGTACTATACTAGTGGTACCATATGTACCACTTCGGAGTCAACGTGTTAAGTCCATACTTAATGGTACCTTCCTCCCTTTGGAACGCCTTTGTTGCGGTTAGGTAGACAATTAAATCTAATCTTCGTTGAGGTCTGTATGAAATGCAGGTTTATTGGATTGGGTTCTAATAGCATTTTTTGTGCGGGCGCGTGTCATTGAGCTTGGCCTCGCTGTAGGGTGGCAGACCTAGTCTGATAGTGCTTCATATCGTTATATTAATTTCTTTATATCTTTCTTGCACCGATAAAGCGAGCTATTTTTCGTTTCGTGTACAGAATTTTGCTATTCATGCAGTAGTAACAGGGTGATTGGGAGATATGTTCAGAGAGCAAGCTCCTTGTTGATGCTAAACCTCTAAATTTTAAACTACTTTCGTCGTATGGAGTTGAAGGATGAACACCAAGTTAGAAGGGGAAATTGGTTATGCTTCATGGAATTGAACTAAATTTATTCAAAACTAAATCTAAACGTACCTTTACTGGGTAAAATTTACGCTGTCATCTGCAGTGGTACGAAGTAAATTATTGCCAACTTCAGTACACGTCTCAGGTCTCACCTGAAATGCCCGTTTCACTCGGCAGAACGAGTAAAATCCTGCGTGCCGGTTCTTGTGCTAAGACATTTATTTTTTCTTGGCTTTGATCTGCGTCTTCAAAATCTTTATTTTTCTCAACTGGAAATATTTTAATTTGTGGAAGAAATCAGTGGACGTATGTTCTTGAAATTAAAATAAATGTTTCATGTTATGGAAGCAAAAAATTGCATTCTTGCTTTGCTTATGCTGCTGGAGTTACAGTATCGATTGTAGACAGATTTTGGCATGAAAATTAATCTTGATAGTTGAAACTTGGGGAAGAAGGGCCAATCGCTCTTCAGAAAAGAGCATTTAGTTTTGTTAGTGCTTGGAAGGAAGACGAAAGTAGATTGCGGTATTCGTGCCCTGGAGTAGCCGATCGGTTGCCCGCTTGGTCTTCTAGTTAGATGAACGCAGGAGCGAAGGTTGTGAACTACGTTTGAGTTGGACGAATGATCTAGTTTCACGGTAGATAAAAAAATATCTGCCTCAGTTGCTTGAAAATTTCTCGAGTTAGAGAAACGAGGGAACGAAGTTGTACTTTTGAGTAAACATCTCTGTGAAGAACAATGTACGTTTGAGTAAAGAGCGAAACATCTAATTCTACGATGGCTAAAAATTGTACTTTTATTCTTACTAATCATGGTACCAGAAAACCTACTTATAACCTGTCTTTAGCGCTCAAGTGTTCCCTTCCGTAGCCACTTCGGAATGTTCTTTGTGGTGAGCTGTAAGCCGACCCTGTCTCAGCAGCTCAGGACAGCTCAGTCGTCTCGGTCTGTGACTGACCAACTCACTTCCCTGACATCCGTCGCTGCTGCTCAGGAATTTCTCTAGTCTTGTTGTTCCTGGTTACGGTTCTTGCAATCAATCATACGTCTACATATATTTGCTTAGCGTTTAGGTGGTTTAAACGTAATTCCTTCTATCGTTGGTTCAATGTGGTTCTTTCCGTCGACCCCTCCGGGGGATACAACTATTGTATCTATGGGAATTAGCGCTCCCAGGGGGACTATGTGAGGGCCCGAGCTAAGGGTTAGGTAGGCTTCCTTTTTGTTGAAATAACATAGGTTTTTGTTCTGTTACGGACCATCTTTTTTCGGTTCACTGCTGTCCTGTTTTTTCAACACCTACTACTTTCTTCTTGAACTTTGATCTTGTTTCATAAAATTCTTTCTCATCTTACTGTTTCTATGCCCTTTCTGCGTAGATTCCACGTTCCCTAAACTCCATACTAAATGGTGCCTTCCTCCTTCCTCTCTTTGGATCGCCTTTGTAGCGGATAGGGAGGCTTAAACTAACTAATGATCTAATTCTTTCCGTCGATGGTTCGATGTATTTTTTTTTTCGATGGTTCGATGTATTTTTTTTTTCGATTGTTCGATGTAGCTTTTTCCGTCGATGGTTCGATGTAGTTCTTTCCGTCGTTATTTGAATGTTGTTCTAAAGGAAAGCGAAACATTCTGCATTTAACTGTTAGTTGACTTTGATTGGCATCGATAGTAATAAAAACAATTTCTTGTTCGTTTTCACGTTGTAGGGCTTGTTAATACGTGCTTAATCTTTTTGAGTGCATTAAAAAGATTTGAACTCGATGCGATTTCAGATTTTGTTTCATCACAATAAATACCGCTGTTATTTCGTGTTCGTGAAGTGCAAGTGTTTGGAGAAAGGTGCCCTAATAATCAATGAACAGCACCTGTTGACCATAGCGACACATTCACCACTGGTGTGAGGAGAGCATTGGGTGCCTGTGAAACATAAGCCCCGGATGTCCTTGTGTGGGGTGAGCTCAAATCACCACACTGGTCAGGATGGTCATGCAAGGAGCCTTCAAGTTCTTCAACATATCCAGAGACACCCAGGTAAGCAACCAAGGAAGGCTGCTGGCTGCTATAGCGTGAGCTCTACCACACCTGAGCACGAGATCTATCTCGAGCTAGTACTGTAGCCTGAGGTTAGGTTACTAATGGATATTACTCATTTTTATACATTTAATTTAGCGATAAACATTAATTTGTACATCTCAAACTGCAAGCTGTTTAGGCAATATATGGCGGCAGACCTTAGGCTATAGTAGCCATGAAGGAAGACTGTCTTGTACGTTTGTGCTGATGCATAAGTTTGCAGCAATGAAGGAAGACTGTCTTAAAAATTACGGCTGGGTTATTATTTTCAACACTGAAGATTATCTTGTACGTGTTTGCTAGTCTTTTGAGCAACGAAACGAGAGGAGACACATGCACGTTACTGCAAAGCCATTTTTTCAGCAATGTAGGCCATCTTGTGCGTTCCTGGTATTAACTGTTTTCAGTTATGAAGACCATCTTGAACGTTTCTGCCGGTCATCTGTTTCGTGCAGTGAAGACTTAGGGTTCGGCTCGGTCATTTGTTTCGGCCTCTCGGTGTGGAGGTGTCGCCTCACCTCGTGTATTTACCTGTACTATTGTTTTCTCGGCCGGTCGCTACGTGACCACACTCTGTTTCTAAGGTCGTTCGTTATAAGAGACGGAGGTTTGACCGTTCGGTCGGTTGTGCTTAGGGTGAATTAGGGGTGTTCATCTGCTCCTCGTAACGAGAACCGTCTTCAGCTCGGGAACACAAACCCGGTTAACGCGTTTCCTGCGAAAGGACCCACCGATGGTCACTTAGGGATTCTTTTTATAATCCTGCTGACAGACGTGCGGTCATTAATTTAATTTTTATAAATAGTTCATGAGAGCTAAATGAGGATACGCTCCAGATAATGCTTGCTATTTTCAAAATTACTTACTACATTGACTGAAAATTTGAATTGAATATTGAACTTCAGTTTAACTCATCACAGGGAACGTGTTAAGGTCTTCACTGTTCACTTAAATCAACGTAGATCGAAAGAAAGAAAGATTTTCGGTATTGAGAGTTCCTTCAAGTCATCTCAACAGTATTATGACATTGGTTAAGTAACTTCGTGTTAAGAGGAATAAGATTCTTAGAGTATTATTTTCCACGTAGTTTTGTGCTTTCAAAAGCTTTTTGTAGCTATCGTTTTGATTTCCTAAAATGAGGTAATATTTACCGAGGGCTTGTCATGGTGTAACTAACCCCAGCCATTTGTGGTTTGCTTATTAGGGTGGAAGAGACCCGTTTCAATTGAGAACCATTGTTGATGGGACTAAATGCGTAATTACGTATTAATTTTCGGCAGTCTCACTGTTGATCCTTCATCTTCTGAAGTTTTTGCTCACATTCCCGGATTTATAACCACGGTTATCAGACTGACACTGGCATCAGGTTGTCGCTGATATTAGAATGAGGAAGTAACTGCCGTTACTCAATAGTGAATTTCAAAAAGGCCCCTACGTTATTCTGTTATAATTAAAAAAATCGTCTTGGAGCTGCTTATAGAAGGCGATTTTGAAATCCACGTAGTTGATAAAAAGCATACACGATTTGTACATAATGCATTCGATGACTGAAATGGTTTTGAAGTAGAGACATGCTTGAAAAACATGTTAGGTACGTTGGATCTCAACACTTTCACCGCGATGGGTTAAACTGAAGTGCAAAGTTAAACTGAAATTTAAGGTCTATTGTAGTAAGCAAGATTGTAGTATTGATGAAAATAGTTTGTGACTACCGGTTGGTCAGCAGTATTATGAAAATTCCCTCCGTGTACTCCGTGAGGCTCAAGTCGCGACCGACGTGTTAAATGCCGAGTATTCGGTGAAGAAGGGCGCCCGGTTTATACATAATGCGTTCGTTGCCAGACACTGTTTCGAAGACTTCAAAACACATTTGGGTTACATGGGATTTTAAATGCAAATTAGCTGGTAAAAAGGGACCCACAATTTGTACGTAATGCGTTCATTGGCAGAAACGGTATCGAAGTCAAGATCTCAAAAACATGTAGGTTCCGTGGGATCTTAAATGCGAAGTTGTTGATAGAAAAAAAGGACGCTCGGTTTGTACATAATGCGTTCATTGCCATAAACGGCCTCAAAGTCAAGACTTGAAAAAAAAAACCTGTAGCAGACGTGGGATCGTGAATTTCAAGTACTGGAGCGAGTGCCTGTTCAGGGAGCGACCGATGGCATTCAGCAGCAGGGACCGCGGTCTCACTTTCACTTTCAGTTTCCTGAAAAAGTTAAAGTGAAGTGAAGAACACTCGAGGCGGCCGTCGTCTGCACCGGTCACGTTTGCTGGTGTTAGCGCCTGCAGTTCACTTGTTTTTTTGCGCGTCTCGCCCTACTTCTTGTGTGTGCCTTGACCAATCTCTTCTGCGGTGCGAAGAAAGTGATTTTATCGTTTCTCCACTGTTCATTGACTCCTTGACCATTGATTTTTTTTGACCTGTTGATCTTGTGGTGTGGATAACCATTGATTTTTTAACTTTTAACCAAGGGAAAATGTGTGGTCTCGAGCTCGCTGTTAGGTTATGTTAAGGACCACTTTTTTCGGTTCACTGCTGACCTGTTTTTCATCACCCACCCACTACTTTCTTCTTCAACTTTTATCTTGTTTCATAAACTCCTTTCTCGATTTACTGTTTCTATGCGCACGGGATCCTGTGGGGAAGCGCACCGTACGCATGTATCCCGCGTTCCAGTACCGAAAGGGTTAACTTCACACTTCATGGTGCCTTCGTTTTTCCTCTCTTTGAACATCTTTCTTGTGGTAAGGAAGGCTAACACTAACTTATAATCAATGAACCGTTGCAACCCTCGTTGGAGACAAATGAAGATGTATACGCAGAGAGAAGCGTGTGTATATGGAGGGTAAGGGCAAGTGTGCAACTGACAATGACGTACCTCCGATGGACGAGAACTGGAATGCCAGCGTTCATCGTATTATTAATTCATGCAGTGAGAAATCAACCGAACGAGTGTAGAGTAGGTCGTACATATAAGTTTGACAGAGAAATATCTCCCAAGAGTTAACATTAGTTCATTGTAGGAGTCGTGAGAGGGATTCAAGAGGAGGAAATAAAGAGGATGGAAAACAAGAGGGCGATCAAGAGGGGGCGAGAGCGACCAAGAGATGCGTGGGCCAGATGCATTCCTTCGTAGTTTCGTTACGTTGAGATCATTTTGAGCAACTTGACACATTTCCTGCGAAGTGACCCACCGGTGGTCACTTAATTGATTTTCATGGTGCTGCTGACCCACCTGCAGTCACTAACTCATTTTTTATTAAAACTCAATGAAAGCTTAATAAAGGCCGGATCCAGTTAATGTTTGCTAGTTTCAAAGTTGATTACCACAACTGACTTGAAATTTGAATTGAAAATTGAACTTCAGTTTGAATCGCAATTAACGTGTTAAGCATATAGGAAGTTCTTCCGAAAATCGTAAGTCAGCGTAGAGAGTCTCGCCCCTCCGTCATAGAGGCGAATGTCCGTGTAGGTTGGGAGAAACCCTTCTCTCACACACACTTGATTGAATAAAATGGCTGACACGCACTTGCATAATTTATTTTCTAACTTTTCAGCCTCACGAAAATATATTTTTTTCCAGCCTGAGGATGACGTTAGATACGTCGAAACGTTGCATTTATAATCAGACAGATATATAAATTTTAATGAAACACTGTGTTTTAGTACAAAAATGCTAGGAGCATTTCTGAACAAACTTACGCGTGAGGAAATTGGACTATTTCGTAAGGCTGAAAAGTTAAAAAAGAAATTATGCAAGTGCGTGTCAGCCATTTAATTCAATCAAGTGTGTGTGAGAGAAGGGTTTCTCCCAACCTACACGGACATTCGCCTCTATGACGGAGGGGCGAGACTCTCTACGCTGACTTACGATTTTCGGAAGAAATTACTACAGCGCGAGTTAGATCAGAAATCATATAGGAAGTTGTGGATAACCACAACAGATGCTTTATACACACTGGGCCCATGCTCCACGCACACCAAATAACACTCGAGCAATTTTATGGTAGGGCTCGCCATGATTCAAGCAGTCAACAAGAATTCATACATAAAACGAGGAAGGGTTTGAGGCAGAAATACGTGCGCTGCACACGAAGTATGCGGCCCACGTGATGACTTCCTTTGTGTGGAGTGTAGCGTGGCCGCACCGTAATGTCAAGGTTTGCTGCGTGCTGGCCCTCCTGCTTCGTGCCTGTCGTTGTTGTGGTGCGTCTGTTTGCGCCAGTAATTATTTCGCATCTATTTGTGTCATTGTGATGTTTTCGTTTGTGCCTGTGATTATTGCGACGTCTTCGTTTGTGCTTGTAATTATTGTGGTGCCTCTGTTTGTGCCAGTAATTATTGTGGTGCCTCTGTTTGTGCCAGTAATTATTTTGGTGCCTCTGTTTGTTCCAGTAATTATTTTGGTGCCTCTGTTTGTGCCACTAATTATTGTGGTGCCTCTGTTTGTGCCACTAATTATTTTGGTGCCTCTGTTTGTTCCAGTAATTATTGTGGTGCCTCTGTTTGTTCCAGTAATTATTGTGGTGCCTCTGTTTGTTCCAGTAATTATTGTGGTGCCTCTGTTTGTGTGTCCATCTTATCTAAACGAATTACTTTACGAGGTAGATCAAGTTTTCCTATTCAATGTGAACTGAGAGTTGACCCTTATGGTTTAATTTAAAGAAAGTTCATGGTAATTAATAACCGAAGTAAATGAGGGATTTTTTATTAGTTCATGTTTGAGAATACTAAAAACTCGGAACTTGTTTCCTAGCCCCTTTTAGCTTTATTGTATTACTTTCTATGTGGAGTCGAAAGTACAATTCGACATAAAAATAATCCATTTGTCTCGCCTAACCAACTATGGGCAATCGACTGGATTAAAAAACTCTTGAAATTAAATCACATGGTGCTAACACATAAAAAAAACTAGTACCGAACTCCGATTTAAATCTGTAGAAGGTTTTTATACCTGACCTTTTAATTCAGAACGAAGGCATCCGTTATTCTTTAAACTAACGTTTCCTGTGATGGGTTCAACTGAAGTTCAATATTCAATTCAGAGTCAATTGTAAGTTATTTTGGAAACAGCAATTATGAACTGCATTGTGCCTTCATTTAAATTTAAAGTATTTATAAAAATGGAGTTAATGATTATAGGTCGGTCAGTAGCATTATAAAAATCCCCTCGGTGATCACCGGTGGGTCCCTTCGCAGAACACGTATTGAGCGGAATTCTCGTAAGCAAGGCCTTGGTAACACGTTTCTACGCGCGCTCACACGTCCGAACCTGCCTGGGCTGCCGGGCCGGCCTTGCATCTGGCAACACTGGCCAGAACATCTCGTTCCTTTTAAGCGGCCCATAGACGATCAATTGAATTGTCAATATCATCGACTCAATTTATTGATGATATTTTTTGTTGCCCACAAGGTCAATTAATTGACGGTCGTCAATCAAGCCCTCAGACGATCAAATAAATTGTCAATATTCATCATTGTCAATTATATTGACAAAAAAATTGATCGTCTATAGGCCGCGTTAGACTCCTATCAAACTACAGGACACTAAAGCGGCCCATAGACGATCAATTTTATTGTCAATGTAATTGACAATGATGAATGTTGACAATTTAATTGATCGTCTGTGGGCTTGATTGACGACCGTCAACTAATTGACTTAGTGGGCAAAAAAAAATTCATCAATATATTGAATCAATGAAATTGACAATTAAATTGATCGTCTATGAGCCGCTCAATTTTACGCTCATCAGTTACAGGAACTTCGTGTAACCCAAGTTACACCTATACTCGGAGCTGTTTTTCGAAACTGCAATCTAACATGAAATAATGAAAGAAAAATCACGTTCCGTAGCATTATAGACCTAACCAGATTTCGAAACTCCAACCAAGCTTGAAATAATGCGGGGAAATAATCCCGTTCTGTATAAGTAGGCTTAGAGCCTCTCCCTCCCTCTCTTCACCTTCCCATTGGGGCCGAATTTCCGAACCATTTGGCGTCGTGCTAGTGTAGCTGGTCACGTGAGTTCTTCTTAGTGGTCACCTTATCTCATACGTAGGACTGGAATAGCAGAACAGTTTTACGTTGTCGTAGCGATGCTGTTGTCGGTGCAAGTTTTTTGTGGACTTGGCAGGGTTATATGCTTTCATGAAGTAGCGGATCACTTTGGGAAACTTACGATGTTGGTAGAACGCTACGAAGATGTGAACTTTGGAAAATTCGAACTCTGGTTTACCGTTAGCACAATTTCGTTGACACTTTCAGTACAGATATTCAACTTGAAAACGACTGTTGTATATCTGGGAATTGTTCATTGCTGTCCCTTTTTTTAGCACTTAACGTTCTTCAACTTTTATCTTGTTTCATTAACTTATTTCAATCCTGTTTCTATGCGGAGTGTGCGAGGACACACCTTGCTCCTAGATCTCTTAATTTCATTGTAAAGGGTTCCTTCCTGTCATGTCGGAACACCTTTGTTGTGGATAGAGAGGCTTAAACTAACTTGAAACCTGATCTTCGTTTTGTTTTCTTGTGCCTGAGGATACAATCTTATTAGTAGCAAGAACAACGTAGTTCTTTTAACGTAACCCTGGACTAAATAACCGGTCGGTTGGAAGCAGTAGGTAGCTGGTTACCTCAACTGTTTTATTGGCCCGCTGGATAGTCTTGGGGACGGATTTTAGAATATTTCGTCGTTCTAGAGATTTAACTGGTAGCTTCACGTTTCCTGCGAAGGGATCCACCGGTGGTCACTGAGGGAATTTTCGTAATGCTGCTGACAGATTTTCAGTCATTCAATTTTAATAAGTACTAATGAAAGCGCAATGAAAGCACTGTCGAGTTAATGTTTGCTATTTTCAAAATGGCTCACTACAATTGAGTTTAAATTTGAATCGAGCATTGAACCCATCGCAGTTAACGTGTCAAGTTCTTTTATCGACTTGGCTACGCTCCATGCGTCGTTTTGTAGCAAGATCCCTTAAGTTCGAGTTTTTGTCAATAAATTTTAACACTCGTTCCTTTTCTCTTACGAATGTTCTAACTTGGTTCATGCTGGAAAAACAAGTACAGAGCGCAGTCAAGTCGGCAGAAAAACTTAGGCTGTTGGTGTGCGGCAAAACCGTGCAAAATATTTTCACGTGTTCGGCAGGGTCCAGAATTCACTCTAAGTTTATTCGTTAAGGCCATTCTTGATGTTCAATCTGCTTGTTTCTTATAATGCGCCTTATTTATGAGGGAAATTGAAATATTTATTATGCTCACCCATTTTAAGCCTATACGAAGGCAAAATTTGATCATCTTAGTCGGTCGGATTCATTGCAAGCTGCTATGGTTGGACTTGGTTGGCACGGTGATGCAAAATTTTGTATCATCTATTCCTTTCGTGTTCTTTAATGGCATTCCAAGATGTCTTTTTTTTAGCAATTTATTATTCAAAAGGCCCTTTGTATATTGGGGACATTCAACGCGTAAGTATTTATAGATTGGTCACGATTTCTTGATAGTCGGAATCTCTGTCGCCAAACTGCTCGGCTAGAGATTCCAAGCTCAGACCTTCGACTTGCCCTGCCACCTTACTGATTTTGTTCGGACCAAAACGTTCTGGTAGTTTTCCTCGTCTGTTGCTATTGCATTCGTTCGTTCAGTACATGTATGTTTAACCCTGGAGCACAAACCGCACGACCGGTGATGGAACGTCACAACCCTGGGTAGATATTACCACAATATTGGATAGAAAGCCTACGAAGCAAAATATAGTGTAGACACACTACCCTGAGAAAATAACTTTTGGTTCTTGTTTCTCCTCATAAGAAGTTTCTTGAGGAATGGCAAAACTGTTTCAAGCGTTAGTTTTGCTGTTGACTTCTAACACTTTAGAGTGCCTTCTGTTGCAAAATGGCGACGTTATTTTTTTCGAAAATTCGGGCTCTGCAGTAAACAAGTGTCTCTCAATTCGTGAGCAAATGTACGTATTCAAGCATTATGCGATTCCTGAGTCGGGTAGTACAATGGGTGTTTGTGTACATGAATGAAGACTAAGGAAAATCTGTGACTGTGAAATTCTAACTAAAAATTGGTGTTAGAGTTTGTCCGTATTTGAACCGACGATTTTCATGCCAAGAAAAATCAATTATTCCCAATGTGCATGGGAAAACCTATTTGCGAGTTTGGTTCATCCCTACCCCTGCGTGATACGTGATATCCTTCACCTTTATGGTATCTCGATCAAGGAAGAATTCCCCGACTGGCGAGTGTAAGGTCGCCAAAGATCGCCCTGTGTCCGGAAGCACGAAATGGCCTTGGGAGGCGGGGCTTCTTTCGTGGGCACGCGCGGGTGCCCACTTTTGCGGCCTCGTCTTTAGGAAAGATGTGCTAAACGCTCGAGGTGTGGAGTACAAGCATGCAATGTTTTTAATATTTAATTGCTTATTGTAATCTATTGTATCTTTTCCCATTTCTTATTTTTTTCCCCTCAGGAGGATAAAATTATTGTATTAATGCGAATTAGCACTCCCAGGGGAAAATGTGAGGTCTCGAACTGAGAGTTAGATGTGCCTTCTTTTTGTTACTTTTATGATAAGCCGCATCTATTTTGGTTCACTGCTATCTTGTTTGTCAGCACCTAGTACTTTCTTCAACTTTAATCGTATTTCATGGAATTTCTTCTTAAGTTACTGTTTCTATATACACCTTGTGTGTAAAGATTCCGTGTTCCTTTAGCTCATACCAAATGGTGCCTTCTTCTCCTTGTAATTGGACCGTCTTTGTTGCTGTCAAGGAGGTTTAAACTAACATCTAATCTTATCTGTTTTATTTCTTTATGTTATACGCATTCGTGTTAACGTTTAAATTCTTTCTTTCAACTACACGGTTATAACAAAGGCAGAATAAATTATGTTACGTTTTGCAAACGCTCTTGTAAAGTGCGGACTGTCTAAACTACTAATTTAATTCGTGCCTAAGCTGCTTTTTGCATAGGATTATCGCGAGCAAGCTAACATTATTATTTTAATGTTTAATTTTTGCACTTCTTTATTTTTTGTGCAACGTGTGAGACAAATATGGTTTATTGAAGAGTTGCTAATAGTGGTTTTAATATGAAAACGAATAGCGATTTTTTTTAAAATTAGTTAACACTGCCATCAGGGCGGTTTTCTACGGATGTAAAATAAGTCGTATTTTCCATGAATATCAGTATTAATTGCACGCTTGTCGTGTTATGGAGTTCTCGTTGCCAAGCCTAAATGTTGGTATCCAATGCAAAAGAAAGCCGAGTTACTGCTTTGTAATTTGTCGGCTTTAAATTTGTGCAGCATCCTTCTATTTCGAATACCTCCTAGTTCATGTGATTGAAATCTTATCATGTTGTGTAAAAATCAAAAGATCAATAAATTTTTAATTATTTTGGGCTAAGAACTTGCTGAAAACAAACGTATTTATGCTTGTCCGTAGTATGCATAAGGGCTGATGTTTTCTCTTGTTCGTATTGCCTACACTTTGGTGCTGGAACGTGATGTGATCACTGTCAGTCGGCATGCTTGGGCAGCAAACCGAGAATGTGATCACTGATCACTCAATTTGAGGCTGCTAAATTTCTTGAAGAGACATGCAGCTCATGTGTTTGTAAACTTTTGAAACTTGAAATGAGTGCCGACAGTGTCGGGGCTTATGTAACGGCCTAAAATTCCCTCGACAATACTCGCAATACTTACGCAAAGAATTCAGCGCAACTGTATCTCGTATCCACATCCTACCGACATCTCGTCCAGTGTTTTGTTTCCGTCATTGTGTATCAAATTCAACGGGACAAACAAACGTGGTATGATTGCTACCGGCTTCCGACACCTCAGGGCCACTGCAGTGCGTCGCTTCTTGAATTATCGCGTCCTAAAAACTTACCGGAAATTACACGGGATGATGCGCTGCTAATTCATTTGTGATCACGAGCTGGGGAGGGTTGCTGCATTTTTTAGAATTTTTTGGTCTCACAGGATTTTGCGTCTCGCATGACGTTTGCGGGTTGTGCATTTACTTGATCTGTTTGCTTTGTAACTAGTTAGCGGGTTCCGTGTTTGGGCGTGAGATGCCAGAATGTGTTTACTTCTGAGCTGGGATTTTTGTACCTACACTTCGTACCTTGGCTGGTCTCAAAACCCTCTGTAATTTTTCGGTTAGTTCAATATTATTAGCGTATTCCCCGATCTACTAATCTGCGTTTAAATGAGAACATTAGACAAAAATCTTAAATCAAGCTGACAAAGCTGATGAATGATCATACCGATGTCTGCACCTTCAGTTGCAGAACCCCTTATATTAAGAACCTTGAAACAATAATCATCTTTTTTTCGGTTCACTGCTCTCCTGTTTTTCAGCACCTACTACTTTCTTCTTCAACTTGTATCTTGTTTCAGGAACTTCTTTCTTAGGTCCCCTCAGGGGGATACAACTATTGTATCTATGGGAATTAGCACTCCCAGAAGGAAAATGTGTGAGGGCTCGAGCTGAGAGTTAGGTAGGCTTTTTTTTGTTGAAATAAAATATTTTTTGCTATGTTAAGGACCATCTTTTTCGGTTCACTGCTGTAGTGTTTTTCCGCACCTACTACTTTCTTCTTCAACTTTTATCTTGTTTCATGAATTTACTTGTCAACCTACTGTTTCTATGCCTCTTATGCATAGATTCCGCATTCCCTTATCTCCATACTTAATGGTGCCTTCCTCCTTCCTATCTTCGATACGCTCTTTTTTGTAGCGGTTAGGGAGGCTTAAACTAATCTATAATCTAATCTTCTTTCTTAGGTTACTGTTTTTATGCACCTTGTGCGTAAATTTCGCGTTCCCATAGCTACAAACTAAGTGGTGCCTTCATCCTTCCTCTCTTTGAACATCTTTGTTGGGGTAAAGGGAGGCTAAAACTTTCTTATCAATCATGAAATCAGCAAAAATTAAATGGATTGTACCTTCATTTAGCTTTGATTAGGTATTTTTATAAAATTGAGTTAATGACTACGGATCGGTCAGCTCATCAAAAAAAATTCCTCCGTGTTTACCGGCGACTCGTACCGAGACCAAAGTGTTGAACCGTTGACTACGATTTGGTAAACTGAAGTTCAATAATCAATATTTAACTCAAATTCAAAGTCAAAAGTTGTTAGCAATTTAGTAAATCCCAAACATTAACTGGGTCCATTAAAAACCATTTATTTTAAAAGATTAACATTTTTTAAACAACCCATCGATGGGTCGTTTCGCAGCAGGACGAACTTACGCGCGACCCATCATCAGTTTGTCATATCGCGACCAACCCGTCAAATACTACGTAGCTTCACAGTTTGCAGTGTACCCTGTCCAGTGTTGCTCGTACAGGCCTATTCATATATTACATATGCCAGTACCCTCTGTCCAGTGTTGCTGGTACAGGTCTTGAAATCGTGGCCCAGTCGAGCGGATGGGAGCGGCAGTTCCGGCCCGCAGGGGTGGCTTGCAGCTAGGGCTTGATTTCGTCTCGGCAAACTTCACCAGACTTTTTTCATCAACAGGAATTTCTCTGTGAAGACCTATCAGCATCTAGTAACCCTGCGGGTTTGCTGGTCTTTATGAACTTGATTTATTTGTAAAAACTCGTGCAAGTTGAGTTTTTAATTTAATTAAAACAGGAGCTTTGTACCTGATTTTTTTGTTACTGGCCATCTTCTTTTCCATTCACGAGCAGTCCAGTAAGGTAATCTGGTGAAATGTTTGCTCCACTTCCTCTGCCACTTCATCGAACGATTTATTTTCTATAGATGACGCATCAAAAAGACTTGTGAAGCCTATTGTAATAGATTCATTTGATTATAAATACTTGTGAGCCCGAGTAAGTTCAGGTGTACAATTACGTTTAATACTTAGTGCGAAACGACTCACCGGTGGTTATTGAGGGAATTTTTATAATGCTGCTGTCCGACCAGCAGTCACAAGCTCAATTCTCGTAAATACTTGATGGAAATCGAATAAAAGTACGATCTATTTGATTTTTATTTTTAAAATTGATCTCTTAAAATTAACTTTAATTTGAGTTGGCTATTGATCTTGAGTTTTACCCATCGCAGTCAACATGTGTTAACTTGGTACTCGTGGATCTATTAGCACGCTAGACTGATCACAAAATAGCTCTACACAAAATTCGATGCCTAAGTTAACAAAATTTTAAATAAGCATAATGAGAAGACTATATTTTAGCAGAAGCGATAAATTCAGAAACTTTAGGTGTAGTTGCAAGGGTTATGTTCACTCAGAAAGGCACTCGTTCAGCGTTCACGTATCTCATTTCTCTTTCTGTGCTATCGACTACTATTTAGTGGCATTGAAATCTTTTTTCCGACTTCTCAACTCTACGAAACAGTCCAAGTTCACGTGTTAAAATAAGTAGTAACTGGATCTGATTTTTTACTGGGTCTGATTTTGCTTGCACAATTTATTTACATATTTATCTACGTGACTATATAAAAATTGTCTGCTTTATTTTTTCAGCCTGAAGATGATGATGGTTACATCGAAACGCATTTCATAGATTGACGGAGTTATAGAAATTTTTACGATTGGCGTTGGTTTAGTAAAAAAATGTTGCATTGAAGTCGGTAATTTGGCGTTTTTGCCTCGTTGTTGTGTTTCGTTGCGTCGGTGCAGACGACGTTTTTAGCAGTGATGTAAGCGCGAGACGCGTTCACGCAACGCATCTAATTATTCCAACGTGGACGCGCGGTCTGAGCCATTCATTAGTCGAGCTTGCGCAACTTGAGTCATCTGCATGCATGCGTGAATGAATCTTAATACTGCATTAAACCGTCTGGTTAGGTCGTCTGCTGTATGAAATAGGTCTGATTATAAAATAAAATGAATATAACATGGCATTAGATATTCGATTCAGTATTACATGCGGTTTAGTATTCAGTATGTGCTTCCATTGCTTCAGTGATGGGCTAACTCAGCTGGTCCCTCTGTGTCGCGTTTGCCCTACCAAGTTCGTCGACTTGGTCTTTATGAAATACGATCCAAATCCGACGGTGAACCCTGGTGGCCTGCTTCTGTCTCACAGTACATACAGTAGATCAATGGCTCATGAAATTAAGGACCTTTATTATAATTTTTTTTTTAAATCCAACGTGTTATACATTTCATGTTTAAACTGTTTTGAAAATAAAGAAAATAAACGGTTTTTCTTTCTTGAGTTTCTTTCTAGCGAAATCATTAAGATTTCTCCCCTTGTCTCGCTCCGCATTTTCATTGTCTATTCTTTGCGCAATTATAAAGCTTTTTTCTCTCTTCTGTCTCGCTCTACAAAGTTATTCTCTTCTTTGTGAAATTATCACGATTTCCCCTCTTGTCTCGCTCTACATAGTTATTGTCTCTTCCATTGCAAAATTATAAAGCTTTTCTCTCTCTTCTGTCGGGTGTTAAATAGACGTCTCTTCATTGCGTTTGTAGCATAAAAATGAAGCTTCTTTCCTCTCTTTTGTACCTCGCGTTGTATAGATATCGTCTTTTATTGTACTCGATTTGAATTATAAACTGTTGTCCTCTCTTATGTCAACTTTTTCTGTGAACGTTTGAAGACTGAAACTTGTTCAAACCTTTCAGGTTTCATGAAAGTTAGTCGTGTTCAAGTGTTCAGGACTGCATTTCTTTAATGTCAGCGTGATTTGCTTTGCATTTTTCGTTTTTAAGAGCTTGAACTTGCGCGTTTTTGTTCTGTGAATTGGAGTGTGTACGTGTCTGCTCTTTAGCCTCGTTTGCGTCCATTTCTCTTGGCTGAGGTGATGACCGTGATGGTGGTGGTGGTGACCGTGATGATGATGGTGGTGATGACCGTGATGGTGGTGGTGATGATGACCGCGATGATGGTGGTGGTGGTGATGATGACCGTGATGATGGTGATGATGACCGTGATGATGGTGGTGGTAACCGTGATGATGGTGGTGACCGTGATGATAGTGGTGATGACCGTGATGGTAGTGGTGATGACCGTGATGGTAGTGGTGATGACCGTGATGGTGGTGACCGTGATGGTGGTGACCGTGATGATGGTGGTGATGACCGTAATAATGGAGAAGATGTGAGTGGCCGTGATGGTGGTGATGTGGGTGACCGTGATGGTGGTGGTAATGAAAAATAGTGCTTCCATCCCAATGGGAGTGTAAAGCTACACTACCTCACTGCTGAGGGCAATGCAGCCTTGTAATTCATTTAAAATTTAGGCCGAGAAGAACTCGAGTTACCGGCGGTACGTGTTTTAACTTTCTTTTGAATTACCCTCGCACTGAATAAATATCGGGGTAAGAAAATATCTTAGGTGTCAAACCGTTTTGTACACGAGCGGTACGTATAGAAATTCCATTCGAAATATTTCTTCATAGACATCAGGTGGTGACGTTAATGAAATGGAATTTTATCAAGGAGTGATTTAAATTTTAGTGCGTCAAATAGCCGTTTGTACTTATTATTTTTTGCTTGTTTTGTATTTGTAGAGATAAATGCCTGATATATCCGTTGAAACATCTAAATTGCTCTCAGTTTGTCAATTTTCGAACGGCGAGTATATGTATTTTAACACCATTTATAATTTCTTCGGTTAACAATTCTGTTCTTTTCGCAATTGAAGGTAATTTTCTTATTTTTCAAGTTCCAAATCGATGCACTGCAACGCTACCGAATTTTACAGAATTGTTTCATTTTATGGGTCAAATGGACGACGTTCAACATTGTTGGTCATTTTCTTCTAAATGTTCTCTTTTGACACGTTACTCGTAGGTGGTTACACTTAAAATTATATAGCTATTATAGTTAAATTATAGTTAGCTTTATAGATGAATTATAGTTAAATTATAGTTAAATTATAGTTAAATTATAGTTAAATTATAGTTAAATTATAGTTAAATTATAGTTAAATTATAGTTAAATTATAGTTAAATTATCGTTAAATTATAGTTAGCTTTAGAGATGAATTTTGAAAATAACGAACATTAAATATATGGGGCTTCCATTTAGTCTTGATTAATATGCATAAAAATTGTGTTAGTGACTGCATGTCGCTCAGCAGCATTACGTCCCCTCAGTGACCACCGGTGAGTCCCTTCGCGGGAAACATGTTAATTATAAATAGATAGTGTCTCTATTTAGTCTTCATTGAGGATTTATAAAAATTGTGTTAATGGCTACAAGCCGGTCAGCAGCATTACACAGATCCCGTCAGTGACCACCGGTGGTTCACGTCGCACTCGATGTTAAATAGATGGTGCCTTCATTTAGTCATGAGGTATTTATAAAAATTGAGCTAATGACTACAAGCCGGTCAGCAGCATTACGTTAACTCCGTCAGTGACCACCGGTGGGCCCCTTCGAGGGAAACGTATGCGTCTCGCGGACTTCAGACGAGTTTTTCGTCGATTGCTCAAGAGGTGCTGCAAAGAGTACCCGATGTGCCCTTATGGCTCACCGTGACCCCCGCGCCGGACCCGTTAGGGGTCACCGCGCCGTCCTGTCGAGCTCCTTCAGGGATGATCCCTCTGACCTTCGTGCGCTCTGGGGCTTCCTGCACGCGTAAATGTTGAGCAGTTATGCTCAAGTGCCTTGGTGTTCAGCCTGATTTAATTGTTGCAATAATTACCTGGTCAGGATGCTGCTCATGTGTTCTTTGCCATGGCACTGCGCTCTGGTGCTTACTGCAAGCACAAATATTGAAATGGAATAGTTTTTTTTGTTTGTTACGAACCATCTTTTTTCGATTCTCTGCTGTCATATTCTTCAGCAACTATTACTTTCTCAACTAAATGTGTCTATGCACATTTGTTGTGCTCATTAGTTCATTGCCTCGTACGAATGTTGTGGGATTTGTGGTCATTTTTTGTACGGCCATTACCTGCTTGTGTTGGAATGTTGAGTTATGCTCTAAATGCCCCCCAAGAGGATACGAATGGGGCATCTATGAGGATCCACACTCCCAGGGGAAAATGTGGAGTCCCGAGTGTTAAGTAGGCCTTGTTTATGTTGAAAGAGTTTTTGAAATTTTTTTAAGATCAATTACCTGTGAATTTTTTTGTCAGCTTTTGTATTTTGTCATGAACTTCTTTCTTAACTTACTGTTTCTAAGCACTGGGAATCTTGCGAGGGAGCACACCTTGTGCATAGATTCCGCGTTTTCTCAATTCCATTCTAAATGATACTTTCGTCCTTCCTCTGTTTGGAACTCGTAGTGGTCGAGAGGCCGAAATTAAGTTATCTTATTCGGAATCCTTGAAGCTTAGCTCTTAAATTTTTTGAAATCACTGATGTTTTGAAATCTTAGGATCTGAGAACTCTTTGATTTTCTAAAAGTTTTATTCTAAAAATCTTCGAGACTCTGAAATCTTCGTTTCCTTATAATCATCAAGTGTGTGAATCAGGCAAAACGGTTTTAATTGTGTGTTAGCAATGGCATGTGTGTGGTCGACGTCCGACTGTAGTCATGCGTGATGTGACGTATAAGTACGTTAAAATATGATCTGATCATTGTTCTCGTATGAGTGAGGATTCACTAGGGGGTAATGTGAAGAAGTACTCGTAAAAGGAAGACATGAGAAACTTTTCTCCTTAAAGAAACGAGCTGAAGATGAAAGTTCTTCACCAGATCGTGGGTGTTGAGCGCTTAAATAAAACGCGCACCAAACATCAAACCATGAGACAACATTCCTGTGCTAAGGCCGCTTTGTTATGTTACAATCAACACACCTGTGGGTGGAGACAGCGGTGAGTGCGATTGTTTCTCTAGTCATTCAATGCTGCCTGTGCGTGATTGAAATCTGACGACGTGGAACGTGTGTAGCAAACCGGGAATGGGTCTCTCGACTTGCTTTTCTCTATTCTAACCCCCTGCAAATCCTGTGCGAGCTGGAAATGGGCCTTGCGGCTCATTTTTTTGACATATGCTACTCTATTCTAAGCCCCCTCAGGGGGATAAAACTATTGTATCTATGGGAATTAGCGCTCCCGGGGGGAAAATGTGTGAGGGCCCGAGCTGAGAGTTAGGTAGGCCTTCTTTTTGTTGAAGTGAAATATTTGTATTTTGTTAAGGACCATCTTTTTTCGATTCACTGCTGTCTTGTTTTCAGCACCTACTATTTCCTTCTTCAACTTTTATCTTGTTTCATGAACTTTTTTCCAACTTACTGTTTCTATGCCCCTTCTGCAGAGATTCCGCATTCCCTATCATTCATACTAAATGGTGCCTTCCTCATTCCTCTCTTCGATGAGCTTTTTTTTTGTAGCGACTATGGAGGCTTAAACTAATTATTATCTTAATCTTGATCTCGATTCTAATGCCACTGCGTACTCCCTGCGAACCGGGTATGGGTTTCTCGACTCGTTTTTCTTGACGTATGCTACTCCATTCTAAACGCAGAATAAATTGCCGACAGCAAGCGTTGCTGATAGCGCCGTGTACGACAGGGAAAGCATGTGTGTCCATGCTTTCCGTGTGTCTTCGGGATTTCGCTCTCCCCCACGGAATGCGGCTATTATAGGAAATCTGTTGCGCTTACTGCAGAAAAGTGCTGTAGTGGAGTAGTTAAGTCTTCCTTCTCTCCACCGCGGTAACTTTTGCTGGCTGCCGGAAAGAAAGTATCTTAGAAGTACGTGTAAAGGTAGATAAACACCCTGTGAATGTATGTAGTTTCAATTTCACTTTTGCGAATGTAATAGGACTTTATGAATGCACAAAGTTATACTCGTATATGGATGAAAGCAAATGGGTGCTGCGTATTTCTTGAATTTTGATTGTGAAAACAGAGTTACTTCTGTGAATGTAACTACTATCTTACTCTCATAAACAGTGCAGGGCCTTGTGCATGTTTTTTTTTGCAATACTGAATTCAGCGCTTTTTTAGTGAAAATATTGCAAATTTCCTCTAAAAGCCATTACGTACGTTATGGAAACACTTTCTAAGGCCTGACGAGGGTTTTATTTCATAAATTGTTTTTCTCAGGTGAATTTTTCATCATTTTCAGAGTTTTTGCTGCCCGATCTTTATGGCTCTGGCGAACTGTGTCGACCCCTCGGTGAAATTTTGTGCTCCTCTACGGCACTGTAAATGAAATCCGTTTTTTAACCGTGATCGTTGCTATAATTGAGCGGATCCTGTTTGTAAGCTTACATTATTGCGAATATAGTAATAGTTATCGGTAGAAATTTTGATTTATTTCGCCCTGCTCAATACCCGCCTTTGTTCGGTTATGGAGGCTTTAACTAACATCTAATTTTCGCCAAACTTACTCGCCATTTAAGTATTCGCATTTAAGTGAACAAAACTTTTAATATAGTTTACTGTACGTACAGTGATCCTCGAGTTACAGATACATCAACTCGTGAAAACTTTGAACTTGTACGGGTAAACCCCTCAGGGGGAGACAACTGTTGTATCTATGGGAATTAGCGCTCCCAGGAGGACTATGTGAGGGCCCGAGTTAAGGGTTAGGTAGGCTTCCTTTTTGTTGAAATAAAATAGGTTTTTGTTCTGTTACGGACCATCTTTTTTCGGTTCACTGCTGTCCTGTTTATCAGCTCCTACTACTTTCTTCTTTAACTTTTTCTTGTTTCATGAACTTCTTTCCCATCTTTCTGTTTCTATGCCCTTTCTGCATAGATTCCACGTTCCCTTAACTCCATACTAAATGGTGCCTTCTTTCTTCCTCTCTTTGGATCTCATTTGTTGAGGATAGGGAGGCTTAAACTAACTAATAATCTAATCTGTACGGGTAAACATTAGTCTATTCTGATAAGTTAATGTCCATATAAATATTGCCACGAGTGTGCGTTGTGTGATGCGAAGGACAAGTCTGCTACGATCCTACCAGAATAATTACAATCGTGACCAGAGGACGAACACAATAAAACGATCACGTTGAGTGACAGCAACGGTAGTGTGGTGACATACCAACTGCAACTTGAGATGCTAACCGTACTCTCGTGCATGTGTTTTGATAGCTAGTAGGTTGATGAGCGGTAGGCTTTGATTTTGTTTAAACAAAATGTTTTTTTTGGTATGTTAAAGATTATTTTTTCGGTTCACTGCTGCCTTGATTTTTAGCACCTTCTACTTCTTCAAATTTTATCTTGTTTCATGAACTTCTTTGTCAACTTACCGTGTCTATGCACTTTGTGCATAGATTCCGCGTTCCCTTATCTCCTTACTTAATGGTGCCTTCATCTTTCCTCCCTTTGGATCGTCTTTTTTGCGGATAAGGAGGCTTAAACAAACATCAAATCTAATCCTTCTGAACATCTAAGAGCAGGGGGTCTTGTGTCGGGACACACATTGTGCTTAGATTCCCTGTTTCTTAAACTCCAAACTAAATGCAACCTTAATCCTTCCTTCCTGTCTTAGGAACACCTGTGTTGTGGTTAGGGAGGCTGAAACTGACTTGTAATTTAATCTCTTCGATAATGTCCAATTCTCCACTTGACCGCTCGGCACAATGCATCACTTTCCCAAACCGCACTGCAGCACCACTCGCTGAGGTGGGGGTGGTGGTGGGTGGCTACAGCCCTCCTTCCTCCCTCTGGTCCTGGGGAGAAAGTCTCCCGCGCCCTGGGAACGTTGGCGAGCTTTTTCTTGTGTGACCTACATGCGTGTGGCCTGTCCGAGCACCCTGGTTTGTTTGCGTCGGCATCGACGTTGGTGTTTTGTGGTGAAGGATGTTCTTGTGTGGTTTGTGTCAGCAACCACGTTGGTGTTGTTGTTTTGCGGTGAATGGTTGTTTTCTGGAGTGTTGGTTTGTGTCGGCAACCACGTTGATGTTGTTGTTTTGCGGTGAATGGTTCTTTTCTGGAGTGTTGGTTTGTGTCGGCAACCACGTTGGTGTTGTTGTGCGGTGAATGGTTCTTTTCTGGAGTGTTGGTTTGTGTCGGCAACCACGTTGATGTTGTTTTGCGGTGAATGGTTCTTTTCTGGAGTGTTGGTTTGTGTCGGCAACCACGTTGGTGTTGTTGTTGTTGTGCGGTGAATGGTTCTTTTCTGGAGTGTTGGTTTGTGTCAGCAACCACGTTGGTGTGTTGTTTTGCTGGGCCTTGTTGTTTTCTGGGGTGTAGGTTTGTGTCAGAAACGCGGTTATTGTTTTGTGTGCCCCCCAGAGGGATACAACTTAGGTATCTGTGGGAATTAGCACTCCCAGGGGGAAAATGTGAAGTCCCTAGGTAAGAGTTAGGTAGGCCTTCTTTTCGTTGAAACACTTTTTTTTTTGTCATGTTTAAGGACCACCTTTTTTCGGTTCACTGCTGTCCTGATTTTCAGCATGTACTACTTTCTTCTTCAACGTTTATCTTGTTTCATGAACTTCTTTCTCAACTTACTGTTTCTATGCCCCTTCTGCATCGATTCCGCGTTCTCTTATCTCCATTCTAAATGGGACCTTCCTCCTTTCTCTCTTTGCTAGTTTTTTTTAGCGGTTAGGGAGGCTTAAACTAACATCTAATCTGCGGTTAGGGAGGCTTAAGCTAACACCTAATCTTATCTACTGTTTTGTGTTGATTGATTTGCTCTCATTGTCTTTCCTCGAATATTTGAATACGAATGCGACGATACTGCCGAGAAATTTGGCTTTTGCTGGACTCCTACTTTATCGCCTAAATGACCTTTGGATCAACCTCGGTTGTTGCTTGTAAAAAGTCGTGTAGAATATCACGTGTGCACGTGACACAAGTAGACGGGTGTGTACGTGGATTTTCCTGTTCTTTGTCACGTGCTCCTGCTCTTTGTCACGTGCCTGTCTATCAAAAGTCGCGAGTTATGGTTGTCCAGGACTTTGAGAACTAGGGTCCGTGACCGAAGTTCTCGTTAACTGAGTTCATTATTATTATTATTATTATTTGAGAACTAGGCTCTCGTTGAGGGTGACCCCGGCAACCTAAGTAGGCCATTTTGACGGCTGTCCTTGAAAACGTCTAGAGCCTTCGTGTAGTTTGAAGATGAGAAAATTTGATATTATGAAATCTAAGTTTTAATGAAAGTTTGGCATATCATTATCGTTCAGGTAAATATCGCTCTTCACTGAGCTACACAGCAAATTTAATTATTACGTTATAAGATGTGCGTAAGATGGTAGATGTAGGATCACCAGCGAGGTACGGAGTAGATTAACTCCAAAAGTTTTACCACGTTCGTTTGACTCATATGTGCGTCAAGCAATCTATTGTTGTGGGCCGCTGACGCACATGTGAATCATTTATTCCTTTGCAATCAATGACCTGTTAATTTTTTCAGAAGACACGATCTATATAATTTTCGTCGTTTTCTAAATTGGTCTCTAAAATGAGCTCAAATTTGAGTTGAATATTGAACTTCAGTTGAACCTGTCGCAGTTAACGTGTCGACACGTTCACTGCCGATTTACCGATAGTTAAATTGATCATTTACGTATCTGTGTGAATGAACAGCATTTAAATTATTTCAACATCTTTTCTAGAAGGTATTTAAGCATGCGGAGTAAAATGTCATCATGCTATCATGTTTTCATACTGCTTTTGAAAAATGCATTTTTTTTCCGAGCAGTAAAGTGTTTTTTTAAACTCCGCTACTTACAATCTAACTTAACAGGAGACCGCTGGACGCACATGTGGCAGCGAACGTGTTAAAGAACACGACTATTGAGCAGCGTGCTGCATTGCATCATCAGTTGCAAGTGCGAACCAGAAAGAGCGCGCTCATCCAACAGAGATTGGGCGTGCTTCACGCCCTCTAGGGAGTACCCGCGACACAGGTCATCCGTGTGGCCTCTTTGCTGGCCAACGTTAGCAAGTTTGACCTTTTTCAAATAAAACTTGGCATTTTCATGTAAAATTTGGCTTTTTTCAGAAAAAATTGTTTTTCCTCAAGTGAAATTTGACTGTTTCAAGTAAAATTTGGCAGTTTTCATGTGAAATTGGGCAATTTTTAAGTAAAATTCGGCGATTTCAAGTAAAATTTTGTCATTTTCATGGAAATTATGGCCATTTTCATGTGAAAATGGGCCTTTTTCAAACAATATTTGATCGTAGTGGGCAGTAGTAGGCATTTCTTAAGCGCAGTTTTTTTTCATCGCCGATTTTGAGTAACATTTGACATTTGGCATCACTTGCAAGAGTTGCAAGATCATGAGTGCTATACACGGTCAAATTTCATTTGAAACACTGATATTTAGTGAAAAATTTGGGCCAGAAAACAAGCTATCGTGGCAACCCGTTACAGTGACCTCATGTGCCGCTTGCCCTGCACTGAAAAAATTAAAAACGGAGAAGGGAAGCGGATCGACAATCATCATCGCTCCCTCATTGCTCTGTAGCGTGTTGCTCCCTGTTCACCTTTCCGACGTATTTCGAAACGACTATTTCAGATCGACATGGTTATGGTTGAAGCTTTTCAGTGCATGCTTGCGGTCCGTGCTGGCATATGATGCCTTTCAATTCAGGGTTTTGTTTAATGCTGACATGTTGGGATATTTGAACGCGTTTATTACTGGATTTTAGCCCCTCAGTGGGATAATTGTATCTATGGGGAATTAGCACTTCCAGGGGAAATATGCGTGGTCCCGAGCTAAAGGTAAGGTAGGCATTCCTTCTGTTGAAATAGATAATTTTTTTCTTTTGTTACCGAGCATCTTTTTTCGGTTCACTGCTGCCCTTTTTTTCAGCACCTACTACTTTTTCATCTTCTCTTGTTTCATGACCTTCTTTCTCAACTAACTGATTCCGCATTCCCTTAAATCCATATTAAATGGTACCTTCCTCTCTTTGGAACGCCTTTGTTGCTGTTAGGGAGGCATAAACTAAGATTTAATCCTGGAATGCAGTTGAAATTCTACCATTAATGTGTATAATTAATACACAGTAATAGATTCCGCATTCCCTAATATCTATATTAAATGTTGCCTTCCTCCTTCCTCTCTTCGATACGCTTTTTTTTTGTAGCGGGTAGGGAGACTTAAACTAACCTGTAATCTAATCTAATACATAGTTTAATGAAGTTTAAATATCAAAATAGTCATAGTACACGTAATTTTACCTATTCAGCTCTAGGCTCTCACTCAATAGTTTAATTTTGAAGTTTTCAAGAGCACTGAAGACAAACTAAAGTTCGCAATCCTATATTATATTGAAACTTATTCCCTGAATGTAGCTTGGAAAGTTTCTACATGTTACTAATTCTTCAATCTTCCCAAATTTAGTTTGGGGTTAAATTAATTTCCTCAGCGAATTTTTCTATTAAAACTACCAAGATTAGTATTGAAGTGTTTAGATTTTTCTGGATGTGCTTTATTATGTATTGAGATGCATGTTATTTATACCGTGATGTATTATTTTATTGTGAATTTTCTCTTACCCGATAGGTGTACAATTTTGCGCTCATGTACACTGTACATGAGGAAAATTATAGGAAAAGCGTTCGTGAAAATTTTTCCGTCAAACTTTTTTGGGGGACAAATAAAAAATCGCGAGTCTGGTACTGTGTCGCAGATTAATTTCCGAAGTTTTGCGCTATCAAGAATGTTCTTTATTTTGAGGGAAACTAGTTGAACATGAAATATGAACGATAGTTCAGAATAGTTTTAGACTTCAGTGTATTTTAGCATATGAGCGAGTGAAGATTTCCTTTGTCTGAATAGCTTTGAATAAGAATAAATAGATAACAAAATAAACAAATTTGTCCGAATACACCGCTGAGTCAATAGTCAAACTCTTGCAAATGCGTTTTCAAGATGGGTGGTTGTAATGTTTATTTCCGTGAAGTCGCTTCTTGATATGTTTGACAGCTGTTGCTCGAATGACGTTTACCTCCGGTCGAGCCGGCTCACAATAATAATAAACCTATGTATAGAGTGGGAATTAGTGAGCGAGTTACCATTCCGGGAAAGAACAACACCGTTATCGTGACAGGGTTCGAACTCACGGTGTTCCTCATGGAAAACGAGCTCCCTAACCACTACGTCACTCGCCCCGCCACCCATCGATGACCCAGCTGTGATTGTATCTATGCTGCGTCAGACTTTGGGTCTTCGATTTTGAACAATTCAAATAGTTATAGCTGTATATACATTTGGCAGCGTGAGTTGTGTAAGTCGAATTGAATACACTGAATGTTAGTGTACTACTTAGCAATACCAAACATAGCATAACCGCAGAACATGGAGCATAACCATGTCGGCGTGGAGAATTAAGGTTACTAGCTGTATTGCAACGGCAACGTAAATTGTTTGAAAACCAACCCCTAGCCAAAGGTGCCAACGCTTGAGGATGTGCGAGACATGTTTGGAGCCCTGGTCCAACTTTCTCTGCGTGCCGCAGTTCCTTAAATAGGTCCCGCCTCACTACTTCTTGTGCCTTTTGTGCGTAGAGTGACAGGCTTTACATCTCCTTTTGTGCACCGCGTGGCAGCCCTCCTTATATCTTTCCCTTTCCCTCACTCCGTGACGCTGTCTTCTAGCTGTCTGGAAGACAATGATAACTTAGAAACATGTCCCCGCTTTCTTGTTACTTCCATTTTTTGAAACACCTTTGAAACACTTGTTTCTTTTCGATTGAAGTCACTTTAACCTTGTGTTCCTATACTCGTTTATTGCTCAGAATGTCTTATCCAGTATCGTCATTAAATGAATGCACAATTTTTTTCCGTTCACCCGTATTCTTTCTCTTCCTGTTGTTATCTTGAAGAATCGACTTGGTAGGTTTTACCGCTGTATCCGTTTGCTATTTTCCAAGTTATAGCCCTAGAGATAGCGATCCTAGTGTGTAAAGATAATATTTTTTATGACTGTAGACTCTCCGATAAAATTTATATCGGTAGAAGTGCGCCTTATTGATGCATGTTCTCGTGTCACGTGTCCGTGTAACTGCGTATGAATGCACTGACATTGAACTTGGTAGTTTTATAAATAAATGCCCCGTTGGATTAATTATTTGAATAGTCATTGCGTTGTGTTGGACTGCTTGTATTGTGTCCTTCATGTACTTTTTGTGTGTGCATTTCTCTACATCAAGAGAATACTTCAATATCAAGAGAATATGGCATAGGAAAAATAGATATCGATCATGCCAGCCAGCAATACCTATTCACACAGCCGCACACTTCTAAAATTCACCACTAATTGAACATACTACGTAACTTTTTAATCTAGAGCACATAGAAATTAAGCGAGAGTGTATTCATATATAACATGTTGGCGTATCGGGCGGGCTAGTATCGCCGTTACGGAAACAAACATCTCCCTTGTATGGGGCACCCAGCACCGAGCCTACCCCTTGTACGGGAAGCTGTTGTGAGGACCTGCGATTATGACTTTATGAGTCATTCTGTGCAGATGGTGCGTTCTGGCAGACGGGGATGGCATCTGCATGTGTAGGAGGCTTATTGTTCTCTGCGTTGACGCTACATGGGGGTATTGTGCGACCCTGGGTACCGGTGTCGGGTGGTGTTCGTCTGTTAGAAGGGTCTGGGCCGGGCTGGCGGACCCCTGCCCTATGTGTGGCAAAAATTCCTATATTTTAGCGTTTTCTAGGCTCTTCAAATGCTGAGTTGGTTCTATGGTCAATGTCGGGGCTGCGCTATGTGTGGCGATAATTTTTAAATTTCAGAGTCCTGCGCAGACGTTCCAAATGCTGAGTTGTCTCAATGTTTATTTTTTATAAAGCTGAAACTCCGGATTTTTTTAGCAGAAACAGGCTTGTCTCGCAATTCACTAAAGAAGCCGAGATTCGGAACAGTTTCAGAAAATACCCTTATTATCATTCCCATGTTTCGCAATCTTTAGATTACGGAAAATACGAGTTAAATTTCTAATGATTCTTCAGGATAAATTTAGATTTATTTTCCGTTTCGTTGTGCTGTCTCAAGTATCTGAAATTTTCTACGTTCAAATTCTGGACCACTTCGTTTCTTAATGTTTTAAAATTTAAATCTGATGTCTGGCGTCTATCGAGGATAAGAATCACTGTATGCGTTTTCCATAGGAAACTCATCAAAGTTAGTCACTGCGGAAGTCCGCCTCCGCCAGGTTGTTTGAAGTAGAAGTCGCGACCAACGATGTGTATACAGGGTGTTTCAAAAATACACGGCATAATTTCAGGTATGTATTTCCCACATGTAGACAATCAAAATAGTTCATTACAACATATGTCCGGAAATGCTTCATTTCCGAGTTATGGCCTTCACAACA